>VNJU01009820.1:0-105227 GCA_008042675.1 Drosophila seguyi | reverse complement strand
TCCGCTCTTCATACATTTTCCGCTACTCCACCTTTACTTTATTCAAAAGCCCCTAGCCTTTGGGCCTTGGAAACCCGTAAGATCATCTGCCCTGCCACCAAATCAGTTGCATACAAAATCCACAAAAAAAGATGACTAGCATATGGGAATGGTTGAAAAAGAAGTGAAAGGTGAAGGGAGGCTTTTCATACGCTTTTCCAGGAAAGTACATTTAATGGCTCCTTTTGCCTTTTTGTTTTTTTTTTTACCAAGATTCCCGAAACCGAAAGCAATTGCGAGAGCTTACCGAGGGCAGCGCAATATGCGCACTCATTGCCCAGCTGTCACCTATGGAGACGGAAAACAGGGGGGCAGAGGGACAGGAGGCGGGGCTGCGAGGAGGTCGTCCTGCAGCTTGGCATTTAACGCATTGTCCTTTTAGCCATATTGATGATGATGCCAAATGACACCAAATGGCAATGGTGGGCAAGACAACGGACACAGCGACACCGTGGCTTCCAGCTAGGATTTTCACTATCACTTGCAGGGAGCCCCATGTCCAACGCAACCGAAGACGACTCTCCTCCCTAGCCTCTGCCATTTTTTATGCACTTGGAAAAACTTAAGGCTTAAATTAAAAGAGATTTATTAAAACGTTTTTTTTTATGTATGAATATTAAATCTACTTGATGTTGAAAGAAACCTTTGATTTATTAAAGAAGACATATTTTAGTTTCAAATAAAACTCTTAATATCAGTTTTCAGTTATAATTTTCTTTTGATATAATTCTAAATTTTTTGAATATCCATTTTATATAAAAATGTAATATTTACACTTTAATTTGAAGCTAAAATAATCTAAGAAAATTGATAATTTGCTTATAATTAATTGTTTTGATTGGTTTGATCGTGTGGGCATTTTCTTTGAAAAGTAAACTGATTATAAATAAAGGTAGCAGATCTTTAACATCTTTTTAAGGTCTTAAAAAACAAAACCCAAAGATATTTAATTAAAGTTAAAACCAAGTATTTATAAATGTAATATAAAAACGGCACATATATTTCCTCATTAATTCTTACTTACTTTAAGTGTTATTCTAGCTTAAGCGCAGTATATTTATTTCCTATAAAATTCAGAAACAATAAACTACTTTTCAAGTGTTGCTTTTTTCCCAGTATTTTCCTCCATTTTATTTTTCGTCCTTTGGAATCCCTATATCCCCCTCCTGATCCTTCGCCATCTCATGTGTTGTGTTGTCGCAGTTGTTCCCATGTTGTGTCTGCCATTATTTCGTGGATTTTTGGCTGCTTTAGCATTTCACTTTGATAGTCCTGCGTCCTGCTGCCTAGGGGGAGAAGAACAGGCGGGGGAGAGGTCCTTCCTCTGCTTCTTTCATGGCAGCTTTCTCGCTTTATCTGCTGACAGTCATAAGTTTTGCCTTGCTTTCCATTTTTATTTCACTCTCCAGATCAGCCACGCCCCCCCAGTAACTCATCAACGCGCATATGTTCACTTCTAGGATTTCTTTTTCTCCTTCCGAACACTCATCGAGTAAGAAATTTATTTTTATTTGTTAGACTCCTTCGCCGCTTGACTTTTTCCTGTTGCTGTTTCCGTTTGTTGTAAATTTTTGTGGATTATCCTGCCGATTCCGTCTGCCGGCTGCCCTCCGCTTCAGATTTCTTCGGCTCTCGTCCTGCCATTCATTCGGCGAATTTATTCAAACTTCACTAAACACAATCAATTTACGAATTATTATTATGGCTTTGAAAGTTCTTTGTGTGGTCCAGTGCAGAGGAAGCTTTCGTGATGCCGCTTTGTATTTAAGATAGAAAGGGTATGATGGGCTGGTTGAGAGGCTAATATTTTATAAAGAGATATATATATATATGGGGACTTCTAAAAAATATTTAAAGTTTTTGAATAATTTGCATGGCATTTTCAACAATATCTGAGGCTATTCTACTTAATTATTATTTTTTTTATTATAATAACATATACAATTTCTACTTACAATATTTATGTGTTAAATCGTGACTTCTTGCAATGCTTTTAGTCCCAAGTAGATATATAAATAAATAAAATAAATATTTGTTGAAAATGTGAAAAATATTTGTATAAATATTTTTGGAGAGGTCAACTTGACCGCATGAAAATGAAATGAAATTAAATTAAAGACAAAATATGGCTTACAAAATATTAACCCAGAACTGATTGACTTAATATTATTTTGACTACTTTTGGAGTAATTTAAAATTGACTTAAAAATTCCATTGTCAACTAATAAGTATCCCCTAGTTGAGTTTCTAAATTTTAATCACTTTTTCCAGCTTCAAGTTCAACTCGGTTGGTTTTTTTCTTTGATTTCCTTGTCGCCATTTGTTGGCGACTCCTTTTTTTCGCATTTATTGCGTTTGTTACGCCGGCTGCCTCCCTCTTCCTTCCGCCTTTCCCTCGTTCTCCTTCCGCTTCCTCCACTGACATTGAGAGCACTTTACGCTTATGATCTGCTTAGCCCCCCTTTGGTACTCCTTTCTGGATCCGGCTCATTTGCCAGCCGCCTCTTAGCTTTATGTTTATGATTTCCACTTCCACTGCCACTTCCATTTCCATTCCATGTGTGGGCGTGGCTGCCTGTAATTACCACTTAAAGTCCGCCCACAAAAACAAGGAAAATACTGAAGGCAGGGAAGGAAGAACAATGGACGGACGCTGGCCGATTATGGCCCTTGTTGAGGGGGTGTAATCATAATAAATAATAAATGAATGAATTTTATTGCTTAATGGATTGCAGTTACACTCGGCGGAGTTGAAGTTCTGCTCGGGGTCCTCCTTCATTCCGCATTAGTCACACTTTATTTATGAATTGTGATACACTATATATATATGGCGGGGTTAAACGGTTTAAGGTTGGGCATATTGAATTGGTAAAAGGATTTGGATAAGATATAAAAAAAAATATACATGATTTAGTTAATTTATAAGTATGCTACAAACACAGTTTACATTTACCCTAAATTGATCCTCAAGCAATATATTACTAATAAGATAGTAATAAATTCATTTACAATCTGGGATTTCAATGGGATTTCAAGCCCTAGTCCATTTCATTTTTATTCTTGTATTAAAATTATATATTTTTTTGGTGGTTAATATAATTTTAAAATACCTCAAAAGGTGTCACAAAGTTTGCTAAAAAATGTTCAACCTTAAAAGCAATAATTGACTTTAATTTTGATACCTCAAAAAAATCATTGCATACTCTTAGACACGTTTTTAGTGGGAACCCCTAGCGTTTCCTTTAGCTCTTAGAATTGTTTAAAATTTCAGCTTTCTAATAAAATCTTTTTATTAAAAATAAAACCCATATTCATTCTATTAATTCTGCATTTATATGCATACAAAATTAATTTCTTAAGGAGAAAATTATACTTAAACTTTTCAAAAAGCATTTAAGAGCCGTATGCTCTGATCCCTTCCAAAATCTACAAACTCTACAACCTCCCCACCAGTCAATCGAGTGTATTTCCCTAGTCGGCTTACCCTTAACCCCCTCGAGTACACTTATGTACTTATTTCCGACATGTTTCGGTGGTCAGCCTGCGACAATCTGGGCGGATTTTCCGCCGCCTTTTATCGTCTTCGTCGCCCCTTTTTCCGCCTTCGAATTTGAGTAATAATGATTCATTGCCTATTAGCAGTTAATTAGACTTAAAAGGCGGGCCATCAAAGGGCTCACAGTGTTCGGGCGGGCTGCTAATGAAAAACTATATACGGCTTTGAACCCGTTTCGTGCCATTACAGGAATAACCGTCCAAGCGGCAACTGCAATTAGGTAAAGGCCGCCCGAAAATCTTGGCCAGAACCTCGGTCATGGACCATTGAGGCAATTGCGGAATTTTCGTTACGTTTCTGGGCGGATTAATGCCCAAGAATGGACCCCGTCTGGCCAACGACATAAATAACTAATATCTGTTTATGATTATTGCAGTCTGCCACTCAATTGGATTAGCATTTCGCATTTCCCATTTCGCATTGTTTTACTTTTTTTGTTGGGTTATCCTTTTGGCCAAAATGAGACGAAGAGAGAGGGAAAGAGAGCTGTCATTGGTTTTTATGTCTAGCTAACGTTGTCGTTGTCGTGGCCATTAGGCCAATATTGATATGGTCTATGGGTATTATTTAAGCCCTCCTGCCTCAACCCCGAGCCCCAGCTTTCCCCTTGGAAAAAAATCGGTGAAAATCGTTGAGGTGTCATGTTGGTTTAAATGCCCCGGAGCGCTCCGGGAAATCCTTGACATGCCGCTTTGGCAGTTGAAGTTTACGATAAATGCCAGTGTATCCGCATCCTTGACGGTAGTTGGCTCAAATATTTTCAAGCCGCACCCAAGGGGGCAGAGACACAGCTCTGTGAGACATCGAAAAATTCTCGTTTCGAAATAAACTTATGCCGGGCGTGGGCTGGGGGGAGCTGGATATAAGGTAAAGGATTGAAAGCCGAAAGGGATCAGCCGTGGAGACATCGTCTCAATTGCTTGCCAGGCACGTTCCTAAATTCAGCCAAATTGACAAACAAAACCCTTCGCTTAGAGTGCACCGGAAAGAATACTTTTGGATGTAAATTATATTATTAAATACAAATTTGTAAATATATGTATCACCTCTTCTTCAAAGTATTGGGGATGAAAATAAGTATCTTAGAGTAGTATAAAGAGGCAAAGAAGAATTGTGCTCAATATATAGAAAATATCTTAAGAATGTATATATCGTACTTGAGGTATCGTATTTAGCTTTAAAAAATGATTTTTAAATATATATTTAGTATATAACTATATTATTTTAGTCTTATTTATTTAGTTTCTTTTTAGCGCTGTATATTTTATTATTGCTACGCTATTTACATTATTTTATTGTATTATATTTACCATTATTTTATTTTATATCTATAAAAGTATCGATATGTTAAATATTAATATGGTAAGATAATTACTATATTTAAACTATTTGCTTGATTATTTTTCATCATAAATAGTTTTAACTTATTTTAAATAAATACGGTATATAAAAAAGAATACTATATTATTACTTATATAGCCACAAAAAATAACGATTTACAGCCTAAGCATAAAATATTTATATTTTTATATTATATTTTATATTATTTATTGATATATTCTATCACTTCCAGGAATAATCTATTTTTAACTATTTGATTTAATAATTTTAAGGAAGAATATACGTTATATTTTTGGTTCCTTTGTTTCTGCCGCCTTTAAAGATAATGTATAAAGGTTGATCCTCCTTTAGCACCACTATTTTATTATAAAACATATTTTTTTTAATTTCTTAGAATATGAGTAGCCCAGTTTTCCGTGAAGTGCCACCAAATTCGGGCTCATCAAGTGCGTGTGTTTTGGGGGCTTTGCATTTAAGGTGGAGCGGAATGCCAAAGCCAAACACAATTTCCAACAAATATGGATTGGATTCACTTACAGGCAATCGCTCTGCCACTACAGCCCCCTGCACAGCCCTTCAATTTGCTTGCCCAGGGGCGGAGGAAAGGGGGTTGCCTGTATGGATCGTTGCCCTGCCAGGGTAATGCGCGGCAGCAGTCGTTGTCGTCGCTGCTGCTGCTCTCTAATTGACTTTGCCGGCCATAATGCTTTTTAGCCATGTTTAAGCGTCATCATATTAACTGGCCAAAACACACACGCACACATGGGTGAATTCTAACCCACACAAAGACGACAAGTGGAAGGACCTATAATTAGCTAGGAGTTTGAACTGTGGCTGAGCTTTGCGCGTTTGACTTGTTAATGAATAAATTTTAAATAAATGAAGTGAATCTGTAATTCATTTTGTAATAAATTCTAATATAAATTCAAGTATAAATTATGAAAAAAATGTTGTAATAAATTATGTAGGAAATTTTGTAGAAATTTCTTTAATAATAATTGTACTTATTAAGCTCAAAAAAATATACGATATTTGTATGAAAAATTAGTACTATATTTTACGTTCAGTGAATTAATTTTTTAATGAATTGTATTAAATTTTTTAAAATCTGTTTCATGAAAAATATTCCTTTATAAAATTCTCAGATTACAAAACCCGCAAATGAGTTTTCCTTAATAAAATGATCGACGTGCGCGATTAAATTGTTTTATAATATTTAATAATATATTTAAAAGTAAAATATATTAATAATATAATCAATAAACCCTTATATGTAAATCTGAATTGTCTTGTCTATTTTCAAAGTAATACTAAAAGTCATTGTTTTAGGAATACCCTTTCCATTTCATTTTGCTGCGTTCTCTTTCTGCTGCTTAGTTTTTCAATTCAATTAAATGCGTTCCACATTTGTGTCGCAATTGTTGTTTACACACACACACACTACCAGATGGGTTTGGTTACCGAAAATTCGCGAGTTTCGTTGCATTTTTATGGCCCACACTTTGGGCCTGGTCGACTGCACTGTTAAGTGGCCAACACGATGGACACGAAAGGAAAATGCACAGGAAACAAAAACAACGAAAAAAGCAATACAAATAAATAAATATATAGCACACGGCATAGAAATATAATTTAAAATAAATCATTTTTAAATTACTAACTCCGTTATAAAGTAAAAAGTGTTGCCTATAAGAAGTTTTAGCTTTAAAATATATTTAAATATAAAACTATTAATATTTTACTTAATTCTATAGAACTAAATGCATATTTAATCCATTTATTAAGATACAATATTCAATTTTAGGTTTATTTTTTATTATTACAATTTTGCCAACAAAAATTTGAGAGTAAATACGATTTAAAATTTTCTTAGTTATAACTAAAATCTTTAGAAAAATTATTTTTGGCTTTAAAAATACTACTTTTAATTTATTTTTGTAATATATATATATATAATTTTATATCTTTTGTTGATCTATGTTTATGCTTTATTAAAATGAAATAAACGAAATTAAATTTTAATTAAATGTTTTTTATTTAAATCGTCTTTACAAAAACTAAGGATAATTCAATAAAAGCCTTTTATTTTAGGAAAAATTTTATTTATATTATATTCCTTATATAGTTAAAAGTTAGAATAGATAAATAAAATAATAATATGTTTTTAATTTGAAAAGGTATATATTACATATTTAAATGAAAGAAATGTGATCTTACTGGTAACGTCAGTATTTCTTGCTTCCACTTTAGTAAAATTTGTATTCAAGACCATCTCAGAAAGTATATTTATTAAAATATAGCTTAAAATTTAATGACAGACTTATCGTAGCTGGGAAAACATTATTTCCGATATATCTTCTCTGTGTAAAAAAAGAGTTGCGGCTGTGTGACTCGGCTGCAGCTGCTGCCGTCGTTGTTTGGCTTTCTGGTTTGGTTCGTTGCGAAAACTTTGTTAACTTCGACTGACCCCGCCCCCCTTTACAAACATATATACCGCCCACTCGGAGCTCTCCTCTTGGCTGACAATATTTGCCAAAACATTTGTTGTTGCTGCCGCCGGAGGGGCAGGCGGGGGATCGAGTCAATTGAATTTAAGTGGCTGCAACAGCAACAGAGTCAATGACATCGCCGGGCCACTTTTGCGGTCCTCAAATATGTTGCACAGTTATTGGCTAACTCGCGGGCCTAGTACTCCTCGTATTACTTGCTTTTTACCGATTTTAGGTTTAGGTTTCGCATATTTTTTGTTTCTTATATTTTTTTTTTTTTTGTGTGTTTGCAAAGCATCATCAATTTTCATTGAAACGCGATTAGTTTGCCGGGCACTGGAAACGGATATGAGACAGCGGAGCTAACTTCATTTTTCCCGACCGAAAACGCTGATGACCATAAATGCCAAAAGCAGCAGAACCAGGCTCCCAGGCCAAGGATTTTATAAATGATGAGTACAGTCGGAGCAAAAGTTGCCGGGAGAGGGATTTCTTTAGTGGGAAAATATTGTCTAACATTTGTAGGAGATATTTTGGGTTTTGCAAAGGATAAAGAAAGATATTAATAAGATATTTTCTTTGCTATATTATTTATTTTAAACTATTTTTAGATAGTTCAAAAATTATTAATATGTATTATGAGTTTTATTAAATATATAGTGTATATTTTATTGTTATTAATTAGTAATGCCTTGTATTTTTAATTATTTAAGCCACACTTTAATTTGTTATAATTTTAGTATAAGCATTATGTGTATTTTTAAGCACATATTTATTTTTTTATATAGAAAATATGATAAAACTAAAACAAAATCAAATATATGGTACAAAAATTATTAGGAAATATTATTATTTTACAAAGTACTGAAGCACATTTAAAAATTGAGTTAAAAATACAAAAAACTTATAAGGAAAAATCATGTTTATTAAAAACTAATTATAAATAATGGAAATTTATTATATTAAAAACTTTACATAAACTTTTACATACATTCAATAAATAAAAAATCGTTGTTAAATGAATATATTTTTCTATTGATGATAATGATAAGTTAATAATATAGCGATATAGAATTGTTAATAAATTATTATTATTTTAAATTATTTCCCCTGCTTTACTTTTAACTCTCACTCGTTTTTCCGGGTGTACAATCCCCCCTCCCCATGTCGGGAAAAAGAATGCCCGGCATCTGCGTTATGTTCACGGCGTATCATTTTTCTATGGGCCATGTGTAATTTATGCTCCATTTGTTGGGGCTGCTCTCTTGTTGCTTTACTTTCGCATTTTTCGCCTATTTATTGTGTGGCTATTCCCATATAATCTCTTTTTGGTCTCCTATTGTTGGCCGAGAGCAGGGACCATGATAGACACATGCTCCTTTGATTTATGAATGCAAACGAGCTACAACACCAATAAAAGCCCGGACACACACAATCGGAGAGGACAACAAAAACGAGATTTCTTTCTTTTTTTTCTGTATTGAAATCTTTTTCCTGTTTTAGCCGCCGCCACACGCATTTAAAGCAATTAGCCTGAGAGTGTGCTACCTTTAATTTCATTAAGCGAAGGGGGGAGGGGGGAAATTGAGGAAATTCCACAGGAAAATACCTTGGAAAATTCTCAAAATATTGAAGAGTTTGTATGGTATAGTTTTTTTTGACAAGCAAATATGTCGGATGAATATGGCTTCTAATTCTTGGAGTTATAGGAATTTTTAGTACCTAGTTAAAATGTTATTTTCCAAATAAATATTTTAAATTAAATTAAAATAATTCTGGTAATGATTCCAACTTAATATAATTACTATATCTCTGCTAATACTTAATAAAAAATTATTTTAAAATAATGCATTTGATATTAAGTTAATATTTCTTGGGGGAACCGTAAAAGTTTTGATAATCTTTCAGAAAAAATGCAAGTAACACTTTTTAAAATTCCAGTTCTCTGTAAACACTTTCAATTTAAGAATTTAATTTATTTTCTATAAAGAGTTTACTTTAGCTTAAACTTTTCTAGGATATCCCCATAGCTTAATACCCAACTTCGTTTTATATTTCGCAACTTTGTTGCCCTTTTTCGGCTCACAATGGCAGTGGAAAAAGTGCAACTCAATCAGTCGACGGTCGAGTGCTCCAAGTCAAGCCGTTCTTGCCGCAGTTCTAATGAAGCAATTTTCGTTAAAAGCAGTCACCACCGCAGGAGGAGAGATCCTTTCCCCCCCGCCTCCTGCTCGACCTCCAGCATGTGGGGATCCGTTTTCAACATTTTTAGTTGCCTCGGCGCGTGTTTGTTTCAAAAAGCTCAAATTGCGAGTGCCAGGAACAAATTCCGAAAGGGGAGGGGGAAAAGGCCAGCCAAAGAAAAGGAATTACAGCTGACTCTGGCGCTGACTTTTCGCAATTATCCAGTGCACCGAATGCCCAGGAAAATCCCCCGTAAACCCTCTTTCCCTTAGCCACCATCAAGCGCCATTCTGGGCTACGTGCGAATTTATTGATAGCGATATTTTGTTGGTGGAAAATGGTGGAGGGTGGGAGAAGGGGGCAGCGGGTGCTGCTGCTGGAAATGTGTGCTAAGTGCATTTTACATTTCCGGTCAATGGCGCTAACCTCACGAAATCCACAGGACTTACTTCCACTTTGCTCCCTAACTCTACTCTCACAGAGAGGGAAAATTTTGGGAGTAACTCTTTTATTTCTTGAGCTTACATTTTCTTTGGGAAATTTGGGGGAATCAAATTAATGTTTTGCCATTTTTAAATAATTAAATAATTTAAAAATAGAAGCGAAAATAAAAATCCACCTACAAAAATCCAGAAATTATCTAAATGCCACCTTCTTTTTCTTTTTGAAAAAATAACTCTTATAATCATATTTTCAAAAATATTGTGAATTTATCACTGTTGCCAGATAAATTATAATAATTTAGAAATAATACAAATAATAAATAAATTATCAGGTCAAATTATTTAGGTCAATTTTAGGCTCCTAAAAATATAGTGAACTCTGATACTTAGAATATATAAAATAGTCCTTGAAAGAAGTCTTCATTTTTTCATATATAAATTTATTTTAAATAATATTTAAGCAATGTTTGCTGAAAAATGTAATAAATAAAATTAAAATGATTAATTTCCCCTTTTAATATTTTTTTTGTAAGTGCTTCTTAGGCTCCCTTCGGTCCCCTTCCCTTAGTCTGATTACATTTCTTATTATATTCGAGCAGTTTTCGCTTTGGTTTTCATTTGCTTTTCATTTGCCATTTGCGTCACGCTCTTCTCTTGCACCCCTTGCCTGCCCCCGGGGCGGCCGCTTTTCCCCTTTGGGGGCAGGCTATTGAGACCTCAACGATCCTAGACGGTACGTGTTCCGGCGCCCAAGGGTTAACGGGGGGACGGGAAATAAACGAAAGCGAACGAGACACTTGCAAGTGTCGACACTTTCGAACTTTTGCAGCTGCTTTTTTTTTACTTTCGTTTTGCAATTGCTGCGTAATTTTTATTAGCTCTGAATGAGCATCTCAAGTGGCGCTCTATTTATCTTGAAGAAAGCGTCCCCCGCGCCATTTCCCTCCCGCTCATTTCCAAATTGCCAACATAAATTTATTTGTTTGGCAAAACAATTTTCCACACCTCCTCCCCCGCCTCGCGACTTTGATGCGTGTCTCGTTTTACATTTTTTGACAATTTCATTGTTCCGTGGCTGACTTTTATTTTGAATGATAATTTCCCTCTCGGAGCGTACGTGTGAAGGGAAAGCTTTTATGCCTAAATAACAAGCCATAAACATTTGGCGTCGCCATTTGGCCATTTTCGCGAGCGCGTTTAGGAGAAGCACACATAAGGAAAAACAGACAAAAAACGGAGTAACAAATAAAAAATGATAAAGAATTTTATAGCTCACACGCAAGGAGGGGGAAATAAAAAATAAAAAAAAAACAAAAAACAAACAAAACAAATAAAGCAAATGGCTTTGTCGCATTAGAATGCAACCCCTCTATTACTTTACTACAAATGGCCGGCAGTTTGATATTTTGATTGTTTGCCTGCCTCTGTGGCTGCCTCAGGTATTTTCGCATTTGATTAGTTGACACATTTTATGTGTCACTCCACCCCAGCAAATGGGATATTTAAATCCTTGCTGAATCCCACACACACACATCAAATTGTTGGCTAAATATAAAAGTGCCTGACAAAGCTGATTTGGTTTTTGGCATTTACCTTGCGCCGGCTTTCCGTTTCCGTTTCCTGTCGAAACAAAAGCCCAGTGCATATATACCAGCGAATGTGTGTGATTTTTGTGGCTCCATTCAGGCACACTTTTAATTGTATAAAATATTGGCAAGTGACTTAACTTGTGACAGATGTGATTTAACCCGTTCGGTTGGGAATAAAATTGTATTCAAATACGGAATTTAAAGAAAAAAGTGAAATTTTAATGGAAACCATTTAAAAGGTAGTATTACTTATGCATTTATTTGGTATTTGCGTTTAAATTAATTTAGCTAGATGTTTAAAGTGTTTAGTTTGACTTTGAGGCTTCTAATTAAGGTTATGCACAAAATATTTAATATATTTATTTTTATTTAAGATAGAATCCCGAAATTCGGTTCCCAAATATAAAAATTCAAATCAAAATCTAAATGAATAGGATTTAAAAGGTTAAAACCTGAAACTAAATTTCTTCTAAAATTAATTTAAAAACCTTGACAAACATTTTTAATTTGTTAAATACAAACAAACAATACAAATTGATGTCAAAACTTTTTTAAAACAAAATAAAGCAATATGCTTAAATGTTTATCATATTTTTTACAAAAAAATAACTAAATTTCTTCAATATATTTAATAAAATGTTAGTAAAATATCAACATCATTGATATAAAAAGGATCATCTCTGAACTATAATTGTTATAAAAATATACAACTAGGTTTTAAGGATTTTTATAAAATATTCACTATATTTTACCCAAATATGAGATAATTTTAGAAAATTATGACCTATCTTGAGAAATACTTTCCGAAATCAATTAAAATATAATAAATACAATTTGTATTACATCTTTTATATAAATTTAAAAAATTACCTCCATATGGTTTGAAAAACCCTTTGCCTTTGTAAACCTTCAGAATTCAACACAACTCCAACCATCTGGCTCCCAAAAACCAATTCAGACAATTGGTAATTTATATTCGATGTGGGCTAAATGTTGCTCCTGGGTGAATTTCCAAATATTTTGATGGGTTAAGTTCTGGTCGAAGCGAAGCGCTCAAGTTGGCCAGAGATGGTCTTGAGTAGCTCACCATAAATTAAGCATATAGAGATATATGCTCAACTACAGCTATCCCCCCAAACATATACGTACATAGAGTGGCACACATGGACCAGGGATCAGGAGAGGAGCATGTCTGGCCGAACATTTTGTGTAGGACAATTTCTAAATGGAATTTAATTTCCGGATTAGAATAGACATCTCATGCATGTGGAGGGAGATGAAGTAATGCACTGGACAAACTGGACTATGAATGGGGATTCCTGCTAGTTACCCTCCTCTCTCGTTTCATTTAATTTTCTTGATTTAGTGTTCAGTAAATACAGGTAAGAAATCATTCTACAAAAGTTGTGAGTATATAGAAGAGATATAATATATTATAGGGTATTTTTTCTAGGGATTTTTAAAAGAAGCTCATAGGAAGTGATTTTTAAAGCTATTAAAAATTTAATATATTTCGTGACCCTTTTTTTGTTTAAACTTTCTAAAAATATATTTTTTGTTGGGATTTTTACTGGACTAATTTTGATATTTAACTATTTACAACGGAAAAGAAACATATACCGTTTTCACCAAGCCTTAGCATTACCTCAAGCTTTCATCTTTCCTAGCGTAAATGTAAATGTTTTAATATATTACTATTTTTAGGCATATATAATATTAAATATTTTAAAAATATAATTTAAATAATTATTCGATTATAGCTTTTATCTCCTAAGTTCTCATTTATTTTTTCTTTTAGTGCTCAGCTCAGGGCAGCTTCTCCTTTTCAGATTCCTCCAATGCCTCAATGAACAATCACAACAAAAAGGGTGTGTTTGCTTGTTTGTGGTAAAGGGGCGGCATCTGGTGGGTGTGGCCCGTAAAATGTTCCCAAAAATTTTTGCGGCTTTCTCTACGGATTTCTTTTTCTCCACCTGCTGTTTTTGGGACTTTTGGTTTTTGTTTAAAATTTGCCAACAATTTTTGGCCAACAGATTTGATGAGTTCGAGCAGAAGAGTGCAATGGAAGAGGGCTCTCTTATGGAAAATGGGCGGGAAAAGCACTCCCCTTTTGTGAGCTTGATTTGAGCCCAAAGTCTAGTTATTAATGTAATTTGATTTGGCCAAAAGCAGGAGCAGCAGTCAGAGGCAGACAAAAGCCAAAGAGGCTTGGGGACTTGCATGCCTCACAATGATGACAATGATGATGTTGATGATGAGGATAACAACGATATTGTTGATGAGTCCGTTCGAATAATGAAAGGATGATTTGACAATGCAGGCCTCGAAGGCAGCTAGTTAAGGGTTAAGGATTCAATCCAGAAGCCCAGAGAGAAAGACAAGGAGCTCCCTTTATGGAGGAGTAAATTTTTTAATAGAGTGTAAATTACCGGAAACACAATTAAAAATGTTCCTGGCTAAAATCACTCACTCTCTCTGTGTAAGCAGACAAAAGCCAAGCAAAACAATGGGCCAAATCTAAATTGGGGCCAGGCAGGGGTTAAGGAAGGTCTCAAAATAATGGGTTAAGGCTCTGGCGAGGGAGGAAAATCATTTGAGGCTAACTGCAGGTTCCTCAGTCATCATCAGGCAGCTGTGGGCGTGGCCAAAGGTAGGCAAGGGGTTAAGGACTCCCTGGCTACTTAACACCCAACGCCCCCTTAATCGTTTTGGAATTTTCCAAGACGCTAAACGGTCGACAATGACGTTGACGTTGGCCTACGGCAGGCAAAAATTGTCGGAAACACCTTGTTTTTTGACTGCCATTCCCCCTATCCCATTTTCCGACACGTTTTCCCAACACTTTTCCACCCACGGCCATTGTTGTTTACCGCCCCCGGCACATAATATGTTCATTGTTTATAAAACAACAGCGAAAACAGGTCGCCGGCGTCTCTCTGATGGGGCTAATGTTTAAAGGAAAACATTAAGTTCTTGGGAAGTACGGGCGCATAAGGTGTTAAGGTGGCGGAGAGTGGGTTAATAGTTGGGTCGGCAATGTTGAGCGAGTTTTATTAGTGTTCGTTAGTAGGGAATTCTAGCTCTTTAAGTTTTGGATAAAAATTTTTATAATATTTAAAAATCTAGGTAATAAAAAGATTTAAAAAATACATATAAAAATATATACAAATTATTAAAATTCAATTTCCAGTAATTATAATTTACATATTTATATTATATATCAAACGGGTTTATAATTAGCATTAACACCTTCTTACATGTGTTTTTCACTCCTAAATTCTAGCTTTGAACGTAATAATTAATATATTTCTTCAAGTATTTTTTATTTTATTTTGATTTATTTAATTTTTATTACAAATTATTCCACCCTCGCCAGACCAAACTTTTGTTTTAAAACTGAATGAATGAATGGATGAGACGGGAATGAATGAGTGACCCAAGCGTGGAAAATAGAAAATAGAAAAGGCAGAGGGTAGCCGGGGCAAGTTTAATATGAATTATTAGGTGCAGAAAAGTTTTATGATGCTGCTAAACCCAGTTAGAGACCTTTGTTAAGGTGGAAACGAGGAACACAGCGGGATATGCATTTTTAACTCTTAGTTTTAAATACTCTTTCCCTAATTTTATAAGAGATAATTATAAGGAAAATTCGCTATAAGTTACATATATTTAATATGCTTTTAAAAAAAATATTTATCTTAGTGCAATGTAAATTCATTCCTAGGGAATTGAACTCCTAAAAAACATAAATTTGCCTCTAAAGGTTATGATATTTTTATAAGTAAAGTATTTTCCAAGATAAACTAAATTTTTTATGAGTATCAAATAATATCATATATAATATAATATACTTGACATATATATTTTTTAACCTTTTTAGCGTAAAAATTATCTTCCCGAGGGATATACCATTTTCAAGGATATTCAGCTACCCGCAGCGTACAACTCAGTTATGTCTTAACCTGCTTCGTGTATCTGTTGGATACAATTTGTTTTAATTGCACAAATTAGTTGGGAACGCTGCATCTGGGCCAATTAATTCTCATCTAACTGGGTCTCAGCTGGGATTTTGGGCCGGCGACAACCTTCCGTTTTGTGTGGGCTTGTTTCTTGAACAGTTTTTACTGAGGTTTTGTTTTAAAAAATGTTATGAGATGATTTTCTCGTCTTTACTACTACATTTTCTTACAATTTTGTTATTTACATATTTTAGAAATAAATTAATGAAACTATTAAATCATAAATCAGTGCAAAAGATAGCTGAAACCTGAAAGTACTTTGCCCTTACTTATCAATATATTTCTTTTTTAGAATTTTCTTATCTTGATTGCTTTCTATTTTGTAAAGCGCATATTGATTTAAGTTTTTAAGCTATGGTTCAGTTTTTATACAGGAAAATATACAGAGCCTTATCAGCAAGGTTTCTTCAATCTTATTTAAATAACTAACTTAAAAGACTGATAAAAGTCCAATGAAAATTTGTAATACGCTTGAATTTTATGTAACTTATTTTAATAACTCACTTTAACTCAAATTCTAACAAAGATATTCATAGATTTTGCAATGTTCTTCCAAGAGTTTTTATTGGGTTTCTATAAATTGTACAAAATATGTGCGACTCCGCAGATGACCTCCAAGATCAGTTGGCGGCCACCGCCTGATCGTACTTTGGTGGCAAGGCGGACATCAGCTGGGGCTCCTGCATCTGCATTGGCATGGGCATGGGCATCGGCTGCTGCATCGGCTGTTGCATTGGCTGCTGCATCTGCCAGGTGGTGGCACACTGGGCAGGCGTCACTGTAGTCGTGGTGGTCTGCACGGGCATGGCCACCTGTGGCATAACCACAATGCCCCTGGCCATCATCCTTCGGCAGCGACGGCAAGGACGTCCCCAGGCCAAGGGATTGGCGTAGTAGAAGAGTCCCCGTCGGTGGTAGCACTCGCACTGGACATTAATATTAACGTTATTCATGGTGCAGGTTTTTTCCTTGAGCTATGTTCCCAACGAGTTCGCTTCGTTTACTGTCCAATTTCAGTTGGGCTTTATTTATATATTTATTTTGTCCGTACAGTGAGTGCGATAAGGAAATCCTCTGGGCTTTTTATCGCTACATTGATCGATCAACGTTGATGTTACTATCTGCTGGGTGGCACGCTTGGTGATTCAATTCCACCAGGGCTGGCTGACAATACTCTGTAATCTATAATTCTGGTTGAGTTGGTTGGCTCAGGTCGCTGATTCATGGGTCTTCGCATAACTGGGGTTTGCCTTGGGATCAGGTCCACTTTGTGACTCATTTCGGGACACTCGACAGCCTTAGAGATATATGTGTTAGGGTAGATCGGGAGCAATAATCTGTAGTCTAATCTCTATTGATATTGATATTGTGCTTTGTCTAGGGATCACTCGGGTTTAAAGCCAGTACACTTGCACTGATGAGATTATCAGTAATACAATTTTCACGTGTTTTCTGGGAAGGAGTCAACGGGAGAACATAATAATTATTATACAAGGAGATATATATTTAAGATAGGTATATAAAAGAGAGAAGTATAAATAAATATTTGTGGTAATAAAAGTTTGAATCGTATAATTATAAGCAGTTTAGTACTTAAATAAATGTATGTAAATAAAATATATCGGGTAATAAATATGGAGACATATATTTTATATGCGTCGTATTCCTTTATAAGAATTTTCTTAAAAATGATATATATAAACTTATAGAAAAAATTTTAAAAGTATTTAAATATGAGCCTTATTTTTCTATATGTTAAAACAAGGTGAGTTTCTTAAAATGCGTAGTAATAAATAAATATTTATAAATATAAAAAAATATACATATATTAAATGTAACTTTAATCAAATGAAATTATAAATATATAAATATATTTATAAGTTCGGTAAATTTACATATATTAAAGACTAACTACCCAAAATTGAAAGAAAAATTAATTACCGCATATTAAACTTTAAATTTTAAAAGAGCTTGTATTTTATTATTTGTTAATTTAAAATCTACAGCATTATATTTTTCTTTTATAATCCAAATATATATTTATTTCTTATTTCTAATGGGTGTACCCCAATAATTTCCCAAACACTTATTTAAACATTTATCTTTTCATTTCAATTTTAACATTTATTTCTTAACAATTTCTTTTACACATTTTTTATTAATTTTTGCACATTAAAAATCAGCAATGTCATGGAACTGGGACGAGCCTAGTAGGTGGTGACCCTGATGGGCACCGAAGTAGTGGTGGTCGTGGTGGTGGTTTGGGCGGGCATCGCCACCTGGGCAGGTGTGGCCTGGATCTGGGTGGGCACCACCACCACACTCCTGGACATCATCTTGCGGCAGCGACGGCAGGGACGTCCCCAGGCCAGGGGGTTGGCGTAGTACAGGACTCCGCGGCTATGGTGGCACTCGGCACACTCCAGGCTGATGTTTACATCGGTCATTTTTCCTCGAATTCTTCTCGTGTTCTGCCTTCTTGAGGTTTTCCCGCTTTACTGACTTTTCCAGTGGCTGTTCGCCACTTATTTATTCCGTTTAGGTGTACCGCGAGTTCGATAAGGAAATCGTGTGGATTCACTTATCGGAGTGCATTGATTGATCAAGTTTGTGCTTCGGCTGTTATCGTGATTCATTATTACTAGGGTTGGATATCATACGCTGATTTTTAGGCTGACTCACTAGGATCCTCAGTGTCAGGGGTTGCCCCAAAGATCAAGTTATTAATTATGAGTCATTTTTAAATATTTAAAAATTATGGGAATTTTATATAAAATATTTTGTTATGTTGAAAATTCAATGTAATAAAAAAAAATTTGTTTTTGTTAATAAAACATTTAATGAGCTACCGCAAAAATATTTTTTTGAGTGGTTTTTATTATTTGGTGTATAAGTATTTTTTAAAGATATATGTATATACAATACATGACATTCATAATAATGATATTTTATCTCTAAAGAAAATATTATTTTTTAGTTAGTTTTAGTTTCTACACATAACTCTCTTTCTACTTTTATTAATCACAATAACAGCTTCGATCCCTGAAGATAAAGGGTGAAGCCCCTAATACATATACTTTTAATATGATTCTAAAATATCATTCGAGTTAAGAAATTTTACGAATAAAAATCAAATCAAATGGTTTTTAGCACAATAAACATAACCGTGTTTGTCAATCTGCTCAGGAAAAAAGCATAAATTTATTAAAATATCTCATCTTGAACGCTTGACTTCCAGTTAATATGTTTTAAATCGAAATTCTTAAACTTTTTGCTCTTCTGGCCTAGAATCTGTGTGAAGAGTCTGAGGTGGAGTCTCAGGACTCTCCTTAATTTATTTGTTGCACCCAGGAAAGAGACTGGACAGGATGGATCTAAGGCAAACCATCGAAAGCCATCTGGCTGATATTAGGAATTTACTACGCGTAATAGGGGATACTCAGCAGCCCTAGGAAGTGATTTCAGGACCAAGTATGACCCATAATATAAGATATCAAAGTGTCCTAAGTAAGAATTAATGAATAAAAAAATAATTACAAAATTGCACAATATATACTTTAACTGCGAAAAGTATGCTGTATTTGTACCGAAACCAGTATACAGTATTCTGTGCTCTTTAAACACTAATTTTCTTAATAATCCAATAGCTCTTGCTAGAAAAAATGTCCCCGGTTAAAAACTAAAGATCACACATTTCTTTTTTGGCAATATAATTTATTTATTTTACATATATTTATATCAGTCTGGGAAAGAATATTTTTTATAAGGAGACCATCTCTTCTCCAAATTAAAATCCCTAAAAAATCTCCTTCAATCTCCTTGTTATTTAGTACGTCCTGACAGCAACGGGCACCATAGTGGTGGTGGTGGTGGTGGTGGCTCTAATAGCGGGCTGTCCCACCTGGGCAGGGACCACCAATATGTTCCTGGGCATCATTCTTCGGCAACGGCGGCAAGGACGTCCCCAGGCCCAAGGACGAGCTGCGTAGAGCAATCCACGACGATGATAGCACTCGCACTGGACATTGATGTTCACATCGGCCATATTTGCTTGATTTTTGAAACAGGCTCTGCTTTGCCTAGATTTTCCTGCTCGACTGATTTTCCACTTGCTGTTCACCTTTTATTTATTCCTTTTATATACTGTTGGCTTGATGGTGATAAGGAAATCCCCTGATATTCTTTATCGATCAAGTGCAGTTGTCTCTGCTGTTCTGCCGTGATTCATTTTTGATTAAATATGTTACTTAAGTTTTTTTTTTATGTTTTATTACTTAACTAGAGGACTTTGAACGGGGTTGCCCCCTTAATGGCAAGTGCAATTCCTGAGTCATTGCGGGGACTTTTTGTAAATTTCATAGGATAAAATTAAATGAGAAGAAGATAATATTAATTATAAATAACCAAGTCAAAAATAAACTAATTCTAGCTTTTCTTCAAAGGGAACTCCTATAAAAAATCAAATTGAACTTTGTAGGAATGAATTAATATAAATTTCATTAAATTTATAATTTCCTAAAAATATATAAATTACATTCACACAACTCTGAAACCATACAAAAATATTCTCTTTAAATATTATTTAATATTTGTCTTATTTTTTAAACTTATTGATAACGCTCTACCCCTGCCGAAGGACATCAATCATTTCGGACACATCAGATAGCCGCAGAACCCAAAAGAAAAATTGGGTAACCAATTATATGTGGAGATACCAGAGTCACAGAGAGAGAGAGGGAAATGGCGGGCAAAAACCTTAACCATTGTTTATGACATTCGCCAGTAGTTAAATTTTTATATTTTTGCGCCATTAACATTCCGAATTAATGGGATATATGTGAATTTATTCAGCGTACAAGTGCAAGAGCCGACATTGAAAACCAATCATGTGAATTTTAATTAAAACCAAATGCACTTAACTTATTCAGGCAAACAACGGAATGGATTGTCAGTTACAGGGGTCATTCTATATGGAAAATAACTTTAAAATCGTTGCTTATAAAATCCGGAGTACCATTAGTACCACGTAACGTATGAGTAATTTTTGTGAAATATATTCTTAAATAAGATAAAAATGTGCGAAAATAATTCAGATAAAAGAGTTTTTTTTTTTTCAATTATTATAAACTAATTATTATACACATAACAACATAGCTTTAAAAATGAAAGGAAGCAAATAACTCTATGAAAACAACGTGGCGTATGCGTAATTTGTAAAGGAGATAACGTTCAATGAAAAAAATGTAGGAAACGAACCCTTTTCTAATTGATTTTGAAAAGGCATTTAACATTTTGTTACTTAATTTAATACTAAATACGGCCGAGAATTAATTATAATCATTTTAAAAGGCAAGGTAATGACATTGTCGCGGATTTCAAGGTGTCCATCCTACATACAAATTTAAATACTTTGAAAAAAAAAACATATTGTTTAATGAGCTGTAATTATGTAAGTAAAAAATATAAATATAATCTTGGAAAGAGTGAACACAGTTTTTTTTATTTTATCTTTAATACAGAGTCTTATTAAGCAAGTCGGGGCTAAGCACTTTAGTTTATATTAAATGCAGTTTATTAAATAATGGCAAAAACATTTTATTTTTTAATAAATTAAATATAGTTCCTGGAATTTACCATAACAAATATTTTTTATTTTCAGTTTGAGGTTCTATATATATTTTTTTTTATATTTTAAATATTAAAATCTAGTGTAAGCTATAAATTTGTTTATTCCAAAGCAGTGAGCACTGTAGGACATTGTTCTGTTTTGTATATTTTTTTTTTTGTAATTAGTTCACTCTTCCAATTCGCCAGTCAGGGCCGGAATTAAGTTACCACCTGGGCGGTGGGGGCTGCTGGACGATGATGACCTCCTCACGTGGCGGACGGCGACCGCCGATGTTGAACTCGATGAAGGGCCTTCCGGGACGGACCACGTCTACCTCGACGATGGGCGGTGGCGGTGGCTGGTACACAGCAGCCGGGGTGATTACCTCCACCCTGGGCGGCGGTGGGCGGTAGCCACCACCCACTCCGATCTCGATCACTGGCCTCGGGATCCTGGGGGGGACAATGTCGACCTCAACAATGGGCCTGCCACCATGATGATGGTGATGATGGTGGTGGCGTCTTTCGTCCTCGTAGTAGGGCATCTTTTTCGTTTTAGGTTATCCAAAAAGGTGTGTCCTCGGGGCGGTGTAGCTGCTGCCTTGGACTCTTGGTTCGAACTGAAGTCATCGCTCCACCTGCCAAACTATTTAAGGCTAACTTTATCGCTAATTGGGGGAATTTTTGAACTTCTGTTATGTATATTTTTGCACAGAAGCTTACTTCCTTATCGTGTCAGGTGGAATTAATGTCTTCTTCGATAAAAAATATTGATAAACAATTGCCCCTTCCAGGCAGGAGAGGGTTGAGGTGTAAACAAAGGCAAATGAGCTTTGCTTTTTTCCGATGAATTTCGTTAGTTCAAGGCTTTTGTGAATCATAAAATTTTTTGTGTTTGGGGGAAGGACAAAATTGGACGTTGGGGGAAAAAAGTATATTAATTCTGTGATTAATAATAAATTATGAAATACTATGTTGGTAAGAAATATATTAACTTTGAAAAAGTTTGAAGAGCATTTTGTTTTTTATATTTACTGAGTATATATAAACCAATCAAATAATTACTATAATTATATTAAGAGTAAGTAATTTTAATAATTGTTTTTTTTTTTAACTTTGTGTAAGGTATAGAAACAAAAGTGCAGAATTTTAGAGGGTTTCGTTTAAGGTACATCAAAATTTTCAAAAAAAAATGTGATAGAGTTTTTTGATGATTTAAAGAAGCAAATTAAATTCCAACGTTTTTATTTATTATTCCAGTTAAGCCATATTTTTTGTAAGACATAAATATGAAGTCAAAAATAGTCATATATAATCACTCCTGCAGAATATAGAACCTTTTAGTAATTAAATAATGAATTAATTAAATAATAAAAATTCTAAATAAAACTTTTTTTGCTATCTTCCGTTGTTTTTATTTATAACTCCTTACGGTATTTTGTATATAAACAACGCAATGTCTGTGTTATCAAAGCGACTTACCATCTATTGTACCATTTTGTTTGTCATTCCTTGAACTTAAGATTAAAGCTGAATAATTTTGTTATTGTTTTGTCAGTGCCTATCGGCTATTCTTTATCGATAAACAGTTTTTGTTGTTGTTCAACTTGTAATATATAAATGTATATATTACTAATTGATATCGATAATATTGTGGATATAATTCGTTGTTGAATTATGCTTTTGAAATATGTTTTTGTAAAGTTAAATTTAAGTTTTTGTAGTGCATAATTTAGTTGAAATATTTGTTACATTTCGTTGATAGGTGAATCAGAATATATTTAATCAATACACTTATGTTGTAATTATTTGTTATGGATTAAATTAACAATTCATTTATTGGAATATTTTTATTTATTGTTATTTTTGTTTCCTCCAATATATATACAAATACACAAGTTTTGGTGAATTCATCACTTTTATTGGAATACTCTACACTTCATTGTTGTTATAATATATTTCTCATTGAACTTGGAACATTATGCGATTATAGTTGAGTTCTTAGGTTAGCCTGATGATGATGATATCCGGATGGCTCGATCTTCCCTCCGATCACCACTGGGGATATGGTGGGTTATTGTAGCCCTGCTGATACTGATACTGGTAGTCCTGGTAGACCTGCTGCTGCTGCGGATAGTAACCATTGGTGGTGGCCACCTGGACCCCGCCATAGGGCTGCGGCATCACCTGGACCTGGGCACCGCCCGGAACATATGTGGCCGCTGGCGTTACGTAGACAATCTCGGCGGGCCGAGGCGGAGGCGGCGGCGGATAGTATGCGCCACCCCAACCGGGAACCACATCAATTTCGATATTTGGACGACCATGGTGATGGCGAGCAGGATAGCCACATGGATCTTCATAGTACCGCATAGTGTGGATTCACCGACTGACAGTCCAAACCCAACCAACCTCGGCAGCCAGCAACGCGAAGAACACTGGAACCCCTGAAACCCAATATGCTTCACTCCAACCGCACTGGAAGTACACGGGGCTCCATCAATCAGGGTTTATGGGAATTATTCCAGCGATAAGGAGGGGTTCTTAGTCATCCTGTGATAACGCTTGCCGCGGGACAGTTGAGCATTCACAGGTGAATTGTATTGATCGGGTTTCGCTACCTCCATTGTTTACCCAACTATCTGATCCCTAGCTTATCGGCGAGCTAGAGTGGCCTTATCTCTCAGATAGGCGCAAATTGTTAGAGGAAAAATGTGGAAAGAGTGTGGGTTTTTGCAGAGAAAAGAGAGAATTTCATCTGGACAGCCACGAAAATAAATACAACAGGTGTTTCGATAATGTGCGATGATGATAAAGTAGTAGTTTAGCAAAAGAATATTGCAAAGAAGGGAAATTAAATATAATTATATGAAATTCGGTTTCACAAAGTCATTATTATTTAAAAAAAATTTATAAAATATACAAGAACCCTTTAGCTTTAAGTCAAAATAATAAATCATAACAAAAATATATACATTTTTTCCCTAGCTCCCTTTTAATTTGTAATAAAATAAAAACACTCGTAACTTTTGCTTTCGGAAGCATTTATGTAGCCACGAACCTATTTACCTTTTAAAATATATACATCTTAAAGGTTTTTTCATTGTATTTATTGTTTAATTTCCATTTAAATGTTGAATTTAATTTGTATTTCTTAAACTAAGTTTATAATAAATTCATTTCGGGCTGTAGTTCCTCCTGAATATGGCGGCTTGCAGATGTATTTCCTTTTCCATTAAGGAACTAATTTTCTGTACTTCCTCTTCAATATTGCGGGTTGTGGTAGTGACTGCCGCCGGGCGGTGGGGGTGGTGGTTGCTGATAGTAGGGCGGTGGCGGCGCCTGTTGCACCACCATGACTGGCGGTGGTGGTGGCGGTGGCTGCTGCACCACCACAACCTGGGGCGGTGGACGATGATGGCGCCGGGGCCATGGTGGTGCAATCTGGACCTTGATCACTGGACCGCGGCGATGCGGAGGCCCTCCACAATGATCATGCGGCGGTGGCATTGTTGTTGAAATGCTTTTATTTTTGAATTTAGAATAGTAACTAAGTTAGCTCTAGACGTCCAAATGGTTCGACTTTTTGCTGGTAACTGAACTTATTGCTCATGGGACTGACTAAGTAATAAAAACAACCAAATATCAGCAGTCATAAAAATCTAAAAAGCTCTGTTAAATTACTCATACGCAGTGGGTGCCAGCACGGGGATTAACCGGGGCGGAAATATCGATAAGTGAGAATACAGTTATCGATAGATAACAGGCATATTTTATGTTTGTTTTTTTTTGGCAAAGCTTCAAAAGAAAAGCTTTTGAAATATTTTTTAAGCTAACGCATTTAAGGAATGAGTCATAGATTCTAGAGGGATTTTTCTTTCAATTAATTTGTATTGTAAAACCTTTTTATACCAGAAGCTATTATAAGAACCTTTGAACGCATAAATTTCTTAAGAAAATTCATTTTGCATTAATTACATATTTATATTTTTGACCTAAAGCAAACTAATGTTGAATTATTTTTCCATATAATTTCCTCTGCCTTATGGTTTTTCTAACCTTCTCGAAATTATTCCCTCTTTGCTTTGATTTTTCCAACAAAAACATCTAATAAACCGAAATGTAAATATTTTCGCCTGCTTTAAATTTCTTAAAACCTCAAAAACTTTAATCAACAAAAACAATTCGTTGAGGATTTCGTCTTAGGAGTTAATTTCCTCAAATATTTAATATTTATCTTATATAAAATCCAATGCCTGTCCAGAACAATTCCTCAATAATTCTTCACATATTTTCAATGGTTTTGTAAATATTTTGCAAACATTTGCACCTTTATTAGGCAACGTTTGCAGACACAATTCGCCCCGAGGAAGAGCCACATTGGCAAATATTAAATACATGGCCAGAGAAAACATTATAATTCCGAAGGGTATCCTGAGTCCATCTCAATCCCAATCACTTGAACAAACAAATTGCAACATTTTTGATTTCAACCATCGATTTGGACAGTGTCTTAGCATGACTGCAGGCCTATTTTGGCCCTGGTTAATTGAGTTGCAAAGCATATTCTCAGCTCAACTGGCACTTTGAGTCGAAAAGGTTCAGGGTTTGGGTTGGCAGTAGGTGTTAGAAATTACAGTTTTCACAAAATTGAGAATGAATTTCGAGCAACATAACCGAAGGAATGGAAAATTAGGGCTGGTTTCCAGTTTTCTTTTGCCTTTTAATGTTCTTTATGTGAAATAAATTAAGGTGTGACTCGATAATGTCTGAGGGAAAATTCTAGTCTTTATATACAGAAATGAAGTTCATAATCTATTATTAACCAGTATTTTCCCCTCTATTTTAGCTTCTTTTTATGCACATTTTAGGCCACGAATTGCACACGAATCCCGGCAAGATAAAACGTCTCTGGCTCAAGTCAAAGACTTCATCGAAATCAGAAACAGAATCTGCCACTGAAGCCATCGGCGAATCGATAACTGTCAAAAAATAAGCTGGCAAGCAACAAGCAACAGACTTGGGGTCGTGCAGGAAAGGGGTCTGAAGAAGCGGCTTTAAGATCGGCTCCGAGGTGCGGCTGGTGGTTTCACAATTTAAATATTTATGGCGCTGCGCTTGGTGCACAAGAAACGGAACCGGCCACACGGCATAGCCAAAAAACCGTAACCGTAAACCTAGTCGAGAAACCAAGAACTTCAGTTAGTCGAAAATTCCAGAACCCAGAGCTTGGACACTTGGAGAAAATCTAGTCATAAATTTATCAATATATAAAATATAAACGATTCTAATCCCTGGTTTTGAACTCAAGTTTTGGTCACAGAAAAATCGATTTTGTTTAGGAAACTGTTTAAGGTTTCTGTTAAAATAATTTATAGAGAACTTTATACAACTTTGGATGTGTATAAAATAAATATTTATATTTTATTACTGTAGTCATAACTTTTTTTTCGTAGTGTAATCCTTGCTGCCAACCTTTCCGGTTCCTCTCTTTCAGCCATCTTCAGCGGCGGCGTCAGAAAACGCATTTCCTGCTCATGTCATGACATGCAGCGCGGCTGAGAACGCGTAACAAGAGAGTTGGTGGGTGGTTTGGGAAAATGCACAAGTGGAAAATCGGCTGGAGTGAGGAAATCGGTTGATGCAGAAATGGTTTAACCGTAAAAGGAATCATTGCTTTTTTTCCCCCAACATGTCATGGAAGTAACCATATTTGGCAAGTGTTTTTGGCGGCGCCACGAACACTTTCCAAGAACATTTTCCGCAAAAATGTTATTTTCCAGAATCGTTTTAGTGTTTTTGAGTGATGGAGTTGTAAAGATGAAGTCAATATTGTAAAATAATACGAATCTGAGGGGTTTATTATAAGGTTTTAGCTACTGAAATTATATATCGACTTAAAAAAGAGATTTGACATTAATACAAATATTAAAAAAAAAATATATATATTTTAATGCTGTATTATTACCAAAATCAATACAATTAAAAAACCACTCTGATTTAAAAAATTTAATTAAAAACTGCTACAATTTTCACTACTGTTTTTCGCAGTTTTACAGCCACCAAACGAGTTGCAGCGCCCCCACAAGTCCCATTAAGGAACTTGTTAATTTGCATTTTCCATTTCCATTTGCATGAAATTTGTTTCTGTCTGAAACCAAAGAAACAAAAATGAAAGATGAAGGAGTAAAAACTTTTGCCTTTAATGAGCTGCCTTGCCTGCCTGTGGTCCTCCTGCCTCAGTCTCCTGCTCCTTCCCGAGTGTCCCTACATGAGTGTGCCCTGCTCTTGTGCCCGACACACGTTCCTTTTCTTTGGCCCTTTGACACACACTCTTTCTCGCTCTCTCTCTCTGGGCAATTTCCGGCTTTCACTTTCTTGTGCCGCTTTATAATTGCTTTTCGCTTATTGTCACAAACACACAACACAAACGCTCACAAATTACACAAATGCTGTCGGCACACGCACCCCAATATTGGTTCAAGGCAGGAAGGAAGGATAAAATGTTGGACACGAAATGTTTGGCAAATATTTTCTGACTTTGTTGCGTAACAGGGACTGGGAATGGGAATGGGAATGGTATTGGCAATGGGATCAGGAGCGGAGTGGAGAGGAGTGACCAACTCCCTGGCAAGTCACTCAAGTGGAAAAAGCATCGTCTGTCCACTCGAGTGTGCAATTAGGTGAAAATAAGTGGTTCAACAAACGCCTCCGAGTATGCAATCATTTAAATTTCACTTCATTTGTCCTTTTCATGATTTCGCCGCCCTCCACCCACTGTTTTCCAGGATTTTCCCAAGCCATTTTCATACACTTTGAAGAAAATGCCAATGTTTAAAGCTTTTAAAAGTAAAAAAATGTTTTATTCGAACTCGTGGTATATCGAATGTATATCGAGAGATTAAGACCGATACATCGATACTTATCGGAAATAATGTAAGCTTTTATGAATCGAATTATTTAATGGGAAAATATGTAATTTAAAATTAAGGTTTCTATGTTTCTTTTGACTACGACTAATCGCTTATATATCGCAATGTTAAGTGATCGAATTGTATGTTAATATTAACCTCAAATATCGACATATTCGGCCATCCCTAATTCAGGGCTTAGAAATTGTGTTATAGATTTTTAAATACTTTTCTTTGCACATTTGTTTGCTTTTTATTCTATAAAACATATTTGTGAATTTCAAACATAATTTTGGATCCTTATAAAAAAAGAAATAATCCATTGATAAACCCCTTTAAACTCTTTATACTTTCTAAAAGAAAACTTCTTTAGGCTTCTTATGTATATTTTTTACTTGTACGATTATTTATCACTTAGTTTAATATCATTGAACACGGAAATGTATTTATTTTGTCACAGTGTTGTCCCCCTGTTGCACCCCCTGTGAAATTACAGCACCCAAAACGAAATTATTTTGATTTATATGCAGGCAGGCACCTGCTCATTCGAGTTCCAGGCTCTACTTTTCCGCCCACAGATATTTTTCCCAGCCGCTTTGTTGGTTTTGTGTGCTGTGTTGGTCCTTGGATTTGTCTAAACTAAACGCTTTGATTTGCGACGAAATCCCGCCAAGGAACTGCCGGATGTCAACAAAAACGGAATTTGAAATGCAAATTTAATTTGAGACAAGACGCGCGGCGAGGCCTCCTCGAGAGACCAGTGGTTCCTCGCTTTAATTGCCCTCAAAAGAACGAAAAGGACGAAGGTCCTTGGCTGGGCGAATCGTGGGGGCCGGGGAGCTCTGACAGCTAAGAGAGCGCCTGCTTTGCCTGTTAATTTTGCGCCAAATCAGCAACAACTTTGATTTCGATTTTATGCCATGTGCATAAAATTTTTGCGCTGATTCAAAAAGTTCGCACAAGTGTGTGGGTGGTTGGGTGGCTGGTGGGAAAGTGCCCAGAAAATGGCAGTGGGAAAAACCAAAACCCTAGCCGAGTGTTTGGCCTGATTGAAATGTTGGCAACTATTGCGCCAAGTACTCACAAGTTTATTGGCAAATTGATGAAGTGTGTTCGCCTTTGCATGCGCATGAGTTTTCCGCAGCCTGCAAAACAATTTTCCCATTTTAACATTTTCCCCACTTCCCCTTCTTCCCACGCTCCTCGCCAATCATTGCATGCCGCGTGCAATTTGGCCGCGCTGATATGCAAATTAAGTTGTTGCACTAAACGACGTGCCGGGAAACAGGGAAAGCCATGGGAGGTGGGTGATGGGGGTGATGAGGAGGGCATCCTCCACCTGTGCCAGGAGCCTCCGAGGTGAGGTTACTTGGCTTTGCCAGTGTTTGGGCTCATTTGTATTACAATTCGTCACACAAATTCACATGTGTGTGTGCTTTGAGGGGGGGAAAAGTTTGCCTGGTTATGAGCAGCTATGCATTTTCCAACGGTTTTCCATAGGCGAGATGGGAGCTTGAAATAGGTTGCTTTATTTGAAAAGTTTCTTGTATTATATTATGAAATATAATATTTGAAGGGTGTAAGTCTAGAATATACTAGTTTCTTTTGCTTTTTCGTGCGTCTTGAATACAAAATTTAAAAATTAAAGAAAATTCGAAAAAACACTGTTCTTCAAATTATTTTCAAATTCCTAAATATACCTAAAATATTAACAACAATATTTTAGATAAAGTAAACTAGGGTTTGCTGACAGAAAGTCTTTTAATTCTATTGAATATCTTCAAAAGTTTTAGGTTATATATTAAATATTTTTTATAGATTTATTGTCTTTTTATCTTAAAATACCAAATAAATCTTACAATTCCTCTACCTTTGATAACTAAAGTCTTCTAGGAACTCATAACCACAACTACTTCTAGGCTACACTCCTCATAACTCTAGAGTTTCCACTCAACATCCCCAACTAAAGTTTCCCGCAATCAAAGAACCATTTCAGCTCCCGGCCAACATTCTCAATCGCCACTCAAATCACAATTGAAACACCTCAAGCAACCTCCTCGCATTTCGATGATTTGTTGCCCTTACAAGGATGTGTGTATATGTATATGTTATAGCGCTATTCGTGGCAAGATTTATGTTAAAGTGGGAAATCGTAGGACGAGACTGGATTCACAGAACCCAACTGGATGGCGCATTCTTGCATAAATTTGTAATAATCAGAAATCAGAAATGAAATGCACGCTCACTTCATTAGCTCAATAATATGGGGATAATTATGCATAAATAAGAAAAGGACCAAAGCAAAGCAGGAGTGGGAAAAGTTGTACATGATATTTCAATCATTTTTAGTGCAATTTTTAAATGCTATACATTATTTCTGTATGATTTATAGTTGTGTTTTAAAAGCTTGTTTAGGGTTTTTGAGTAATAATTATTAAAATTTTTTATTTCTTACTCGAAACTACATTTTAATATCTAAATCAATCTCTAATTCCCGCTTCCTAATGCCCTATTGCATGTAATAAAGTTTCATTTGACGCTGATTGATCTCAAAAATGTGGAAAAGGAAATATGCGTTCTGGTTGATGGCTCTTTCAACGCCCTTACCCGTTGTCATGGCCAACATGTCGTATGCGTAATATTGTTTCGCGAAACAACCGAAACGACAAAACACACACACACACACACAACACACACACGAATCACGATTCGCAATTCGCCATCTACAAATCGAAAATCCCAGTTTGCAAATCACAAATGGCAATTGCCAAAATCGAAATGCATAACGAAATTATCAAGGGATTCGAGGAAAGCGGCCAGCAGGAGCCTTTTGGGGGCGGCGGAAATCTGAGGGCGACCTTGTAAAATGCCGAATTATATGCTGAGCGACGCTTAGCGGCAACGGAAATTCGCATTATGAGCTTCCAGCCACGGACAATTTTTAGTTAAAAGCCGCCGCTGCCCAGTGCCCATGTGCCGGCATTTTGATGTTTCATTTATTTCGGCGAGAGGGCGTCGCAGGGAAGGCATACATACGGTGAGGACAATTGGCCCGGCTGATTGGGTCGTTGGGTCACTGCGTATGGCTGCAATTTTAATTAAAATTTATTGATTTACAGTTGAATAAATGCACATTGCAATTGCCTCGCTCGTATGTCGCTGCCCTCCTGCTGCAATGGATCTCCCCACATACAGATGCGTCGCCTTGCTGAAAAACTGGGAGCCCACACTTGATGCCCTCACTTTTGTCACTTGGGTTTTCTTTTGGAGAGCGAAGAGTTACTCGCAAAAGTTTATCAATAAATTGGAAAGGTTTTTATTTCAAATGAGGCTTTAATAATAATGGGGGAAATATTTAAAGTGTTCAAAGAAGTTTAACTATTAAACTGTTTAAATTTAACATATTTTATTTCCAATTTTCTACAATTTTTGAAGGCAATGGGGAATGTTTTTTAAAATATATTCTAAATTATTTATTTATTATTTTTTTTTTGCAATATAGATGTTATGCTATATGAATTTTAAAGAGAATTTTTTAAGTAAGTAAGAAAAAGTAAGGCTAAGGAATAATTTAATTTAAAAATGGTTCTGACACTTAACTCTTTTTTGTTTACTGTATTAAATTTATCATCTTAGAACTGTAAATATATTCCTAATTATTTATAAATTGTTGGTTGCATAATAAACATTATACTTATATTTATTTCATACTGCTTAAGGAATATTTGTTGTAATAAAAGTAAAGCTCAGTTACTTTTTAAAAGACTTTAAAAATGGTTCTGGTACTTCGATAATTTCCTTTTCTTTCTTTTATTTCTCAGTTTAAATTAATAAGCATTATCTTTTAAGTAATAAAATTGTTTGTAATATTGTACGATCCACTTAATAACCATAAAATTACTTTTGAATTCCCAAATGTATTTCCTTTTTATTCCTGCTAATCCCACCCTAGAGTATTCCCCACTTCGACTGCGCTCACATTTCGTTGGCTGATTCATCTCCTCTCTCTTTATTTCTGGTTTTAATAATACATTTTCCACTTTTAATTAAAGTTTTAGTTGTTCAACAATTTTTACCGAGAAAGTTTTGGGGCCAAAAACAAAACGCAGCAGCAGCACACTACAAAGAGCAGTTGGCTTGGCTTGGGGATTTGGCTAAGGATTTTCCAGGGGCTTTGGGGTCTGGCAGTTTGTTGCACTTGTTGTCGTCTCCATCTCGTGTGCGCAATGCCATTAACAGGTGAAAGTTTTCGCCATGCACACATCATTTCGTTTTTGGCCAGAGTTTTTAGGCAAAACACAACCCGTGAGGAGTAAACTCGGGGAACACAATTACAAATGCGGTTCATTTGACAGTTTCCATTTAGTTTCCGGCCAGAGCCTGCTCGTGGCAGGGCGAAGAGTATTCCTGGGAAGAGCTAAGAAAGGCAGGGGAAAAGCAGAGGAAACTGCAAACAGACGAAGGCTGTTGCATAATTAACGGCAACAAAGTGTTAAGGAGCGCATCCAGCAAATGTTAACTGCCCAACAACGGCGGGGTTAAGGACTGAAGAGCAAAACTTGTGGCTGTAAATCAGCTGAAGGGAACAAAAGGCATGTTCGTTACGGAGTTTTCCCTAGTCTTTTCTTTTTGTTTCTTCTTGTTGCATTTTACATTTTGCATTGTGGAAAATGTGAATAAGGCAGTGGGCTCCTTCTGGCAACAGTAGTTGTGGGGTTAAAACAGGCTAAATAGGGAGTACTTTTTGTGGGAGGTTAAATAGGCTTGATTAAGGTTAAGGAATAAGCATGCATATTCGAAGAAACCATTGATTTTAAAAAGTGTTTGGGCAGGAAAACTGTTTAGGAAAATTTTAATAATTTTAAATGAAATACAAGGGTTCCTTTTCCCATTTCAAATGTAATATTTCTAATTATTCCCCCGAACATCTGCCACTATATTTCCCGCCTTTCGCTTGGGGAGAAATTCCGCGTCCTAATTACAATAAAATATTTAAAACTTAACCCTTAAATTTTTGGTGGCTTTATGGTTTGCCCTGTAGCACACAACATATCCTTGGGTAATTTGATAGTTATGACTGCTCCCCGGGGGAGAAAGAGTTCGCCTTTTGCCGCTCAAGGCGTCAATATAAAGGAAAATTGTGGCAGCGAGGCCTCTGGAATTTCATTCGCATGAATATTTAGTTGCGTAATGTGGCCACGCCCTCGAAACAGTTTAATTTGTGCGACAACAAAACACACACAGAAACAAAAACAAAAACAAAAGGAAATGCTAATTTTATTGACATCCAAAACTCAAGAAGGCGGCTCGCGGAAATTAAAGTCGCCCAGGAGGTGAAGGTGGTGGCAGGGGCGGGGGCGTGGCTGGGGCCAGTCATTAACACATTTGCGGAGAAGAAATTTCCTCCCCCGTAGGCCGCCTGCTAATTAACACGTTTTGAATTGTGAATTTTGAAATGCGTTCGAGGTCGGTTGGTGTCGAAGGGGAGTGACAGAATAATGGCGAGCGGGGGGGCAAGAATAACAAAACAATATGCAAAAAGGATTTGGTGTTAACGATAACAAATTGAGGTGATATTTGACAGGAGAAGCGAAAAGGGAAATACTCTATTTAGGCTTTCAGGGTTTTAGAGTGGAAAGAAGTAGGTTTACAAGAAGTTTTGGTATTTTATCTTCATTAAGTATCTTTGAAATAATAAATATATTAAGCCTAAGACACCTGTAAGCCCAAGCAAATATTTTAAAAGTATTTTTCCATCTTATGTGAAATTAAATAAAATTTTAAGCACCTTCTTTGACAATCTCCAATATTCAATAAAAGAATGTTGTATTTTACTTATATAACATATTTTAAGTTAAATTAAATACCTTAAATATCTGAAAATATAACATATTAATTTCAATAAAATTTGTATAAGCAATAAATTAAAACACGAACTATGCTTATCAGTAAAAATTCAAAATTAAATAATTTTAACAAAATATAAAGAACCCTAAAAGCTCTTAGTTTTCTTTATAAAACTTGTTATTATTTTTTATATATTAAAGTTCTTGCTACATTATTTTACTTATTTTAAAAAAGAGTACTATTGTCTCCTACTTTTTATTTAAATTAAATTTTAAGTTGATTATTCCTGCCATTCCGTTGATTCCCTAACACGGGTCCCTTTTGCCCGTTGAAGACTCAACCCGGGAGCCAATTGTCGGAAGTTCACGATGTCTGAGAATGGGCGCAACCTTGAAGGTGTCAAAATAACATATTTCTCGGGTTCCCAATCCACCCCCACTCCTTCCCCACCTTCTAATTCCGCCTCCTCTTTTTTTGGTGGCCTCCCCAGAGCTTCTGAGGTGGGCGTGGCACTTGTTAGGCACCAAATGAAATTAAAACGCGCATAAATTATACGGCTAACACAAAACGTTGACGACGCTGATGATGAGGCCTCCGCCGTGAATATATTAACACATTTGCCCCACGTTCCGTTTGGTTTTCTGTTCGCTTTTCCTTCACTTCTCTAAACATTTCTTCAGGGGATTGCCAGCAGAAAGTTTGGTTTAATTTATACACAAAAAGAAATTAATAATTAATTAACATTAAATATTTTATTTAATATGATTATTTACTATTTTAGGTCAAGGGATCAAAACACTATTATAGCTATGATTATTTTTCTAAGTAAGGAGGCTCAAGGATTTTGTAATATTAATTATAATTTATTTAAAATTAAAGAAATAATTATCTTTGCTAAAGAATTCTTCAACTTAATTGTCACAAAAGGTATAGCATAATTTTTTGGGCCCTAAATTTTTTTTTCTCCTGCATAATTGCTCAATAGTGCGTTGGCCAACAGCGAAGGCGTCGCTTTTGTTTAAGCAATTAAGTGCGAATTGGTCGACGGGGTTGAGAGGGGGCGTGGCTGCTCTGATTTATGTGCCACACCGCCTCTGCCACCACACCTCCCCCTCCCTGTCGGCGGGCTGTATTCTCATGTCATTTCACATTTGATTAACTGTAGTTGCTGCGGCGTCGCTGCTGCGTTGCAGCTGCAACCAAAAGTATTTCGCTACAATTTTAATTTCATCCCCAGTCGTCCCTGCTGCCTGCTGCCACGCCAGCTCTTCCAGCCTTTTCCTGCAGCCGAACGCCCGCGCATCTTACGTGCATCACATGCCAAGCAGGAGCAGCTGCTGTCGGTGTGTGTAAATTAATTAAAAATGTTTAAACCGCCGCCGGTTCGGCAGCTGCAGTTCCTGCAACATTTTCTGCGTAACCAGGAATAAAAAAATAAGTACATAAAAAAATTAAAAATAAAAACAAACCTTAAAGATAAAGACAAGGCCTTATTCAGGCAAAATTGCTTGGAAAATGTTACACCATTTTTCAAGCTTTCAAGATTGTGGATTATAAAGTCTTGTCAGAATGTTAGGGAAATTAATTGTAAATGTAAATGTAAACAAGACAGATGTTTCTATTTTTTTTTTATTTATGAAAAATTCTTGCGTTATAACAGGAATTTATTTATAATAATTTTAAGTAATTTTTATTAATTATTTTTAGTATAAATAATATCATTGTGCTAATATTCCTAAAGATCTACTTATATTTATAAAATCTTCTTAAAAATACTTAAAATTAATTTAACAAATACATTTTATAATCAGAACATTTCTGAATAAAATTCCTTCATAACATTTTTCTAATAAAATTTTTTAATACAATTTCCTTTTACAATTTCCTAATAAAATTCATAAACAACACATATCCAAATTGATGACTCAAGCTACTTAAAAGCCACCTCTGTCTACTCCAATTTCTTTTGTTATAAAAAAACACTGGGCCATAAAAATGTTAGACAAAAATACATGGTACTTTTTCGCCACTTTTGACCACCTTAGACTTGACTGGCAAATGGCATTGTTGACATATTTTTATATGTATATTTTTTTTTTTTATGGACCTCTATCAAAGTTCAAAGTCTTGTCGTATTGCTGGCTTTTTATTTAAATCGAAAAAAGTTTGCACTCTGTCACACCCATCTCTCTGGATACCCAGAATAGTGAAAGTATCGAGGGGAATGGCTGGGGCTTATACGAAAAAGTTGTTACCAAGTCGGGAGTTTGGTTCATAGGTGATGGTTGTTCCCTTTCGCCAGGGAAGTTGGCATTTGGGCATGGAAATAAAAGATTGTCTACGAGCAACTGTCAACTACAGTGGGGAGTTTGAATTCAATTGAATTAAAATACTTAAGTATATACAAAATAAACTTATAAATATAAAAGTAATATTAAATATAATTTCAATAATATATCATAAGAGTTTTTGTGTTTATTCATTATGGCTAAAGGTCAAGGAAAATACTTAAACTGCACATTTTTTTAGGTTATTATGCAGGCTTAGGGCTTTGTTAAATTTTAAAATAAAATAAATCAAATTATAATACAATTAAATGAATATATTGTGCCTAAGCTGTATATAATTCGATTACATTTAACTCTTTTTAAAAAATTTGGTTAGGAAATATAAATAAAATAGATTTTAGCCTATAGAAACTTTATTTTTCCTGTCAATTAAATCCAATTTAAGCAAACAAATACCTTTACTTCATTGATGTTTATTAAAATAAGACCTTAAACTTACTTAAATTAACTTAATTCTTAATTCTTGGAAACATTTCATTTGTAAACATTTCATTTGAAGACCTACTTTAAATTACAAACTAGTTTTTCCGGATCCAATAACATAATTTTCATGTTTATTAAATCAAATGTGAGTCACCAAGACCTTTAACTCATTCGTTTTATTTTAATTTAACGCTTATTAAATTTGTATTTACTTTTTAAATATATTTTGTAGTTTTAATTTCAGTACTACATAGTTTTTTCCTAACGAATCCCCACTGTGACCCCATCAAATACCCAACATCGACTTCGACTGCGACTGCTGCTGAATGCTTTTATGACAACTCAATTTCGAAACACACTTTAGTTTGCCAGCCTCAACCGGGACTGTCTGCACTTTCCCCAGCCACCCCCTTAACATTTTCCAGTGCCCTGCCCCCAGGATGTATGCCACCTAACCTGATCTACAAGCAAAGTTGAGGAGTTTTCGTGGGCAACACACAAAACGCATAAATTTATGTCAAACATTTGTGAGGCGTCTCCACTACCTCGGCAAGAGAGGGGGGTTTTTCGGGGCGGGCGACAAACAAATTTATTTGGACTTTTTAACAACTTTTGGGTGTCTCTCTTTGTGTGTGTGTATCTGTGTGTTTGTACATTTCCTGAGCTGAGGTGTTGGCACAACCTTTGTGGCAGTCGCTTTCCCGTGTTCAGTTTACAAATATTTTTTATGTGCCAGGACACATATTCAAAGTGGAGGGACTGGGCCATAAACTACTCGCAAATATCTGGGCGGAGTTGGGAATGACGGCCACTTTTGTTGATTGCACGAAATATTTAGAGGGGGCCTCGAAGATATATATATATAGTTTGAGTTCCTCAGCGAAACGTGAGCGCCACCTAAAAGTTATATATTGCCAATAAAAAATATTATAAAATCAAGAGCCTATAGCACTCGCTGTCTGCACCATTCGGGGCCAACTGTTGATTCTTCTGGAGCCCCAAAAAGAGCCGAAGAATGCACTTGGCAGGTGCAGCAAAGCAACATGTTGCCAGAGGAGAGAAAGCTTATCGTCCTGCGAGAGTCCTGCTGAGAGAAAGAGTGGGGAATGCTTTGGAATCGAAACAGACTCTCCCTCGGAGAGTTAGCCAGGATTGGGGCAAAAAACTTGGCTAAAACCGAGCGCCCACGATTTTGGCCCCAAAACAAGATTTCGTGGACACTCGTCTTCGTGACGTGTTTATGCTCATAAACAAGCTGCTTCGGCTGACCCCAAAACATAAATAAACCAACAACGCAGAGAGGATGGCCATAAAATAAAGAAATGGAGCAGCTTATGTGACTAAATTAATAAATAGTTCTTAATAAATATTTTATTTTTGGGTCAATAAATTATGGAGGGAGAATAAGAATAAAGAATTCACTAAACACAATGATATTGTTTGTGGTAAAGAATTTTATTTTAAATAATTTAAGACTGTAATTTTATTTTAAATAATTTAAGACTGTAATTTTATACAAAGCTATTATTTTTAGGAATATTTTTATATTTAAGGTAATAAAAAATGTTCTCTTAAATATTTAAAATTTGTTTTTGTATTAAGCTTTTGTTGGTTACACTTTTTTTTATATTCAACGCAAATTGAAAAGGTTTAAAATGTCTTTTAAAATTTAAAATTGAAGAAAAACCAATAAACAAAAAACTAACTGATACAAAAATACTTAAGTTCATAAGGAGAAACATAAACAAAAAATACGACAATTTTTTATTTAACATTTGGAAAAATTGTTTAAAAATAATAAAGCATAAAACAATCTCTCTTATGTTAAAATAAAGTAATAATCAAGACTTTCTCATTACCAAGTAATTGAACTCAAATTAATATAAGCCGGAATATTTTGCTATGATATTTGTATCACCAATTTACCAATTTAATGGTACATTAATTTTTTAGCATCCTCCGAAAATCCTTTCCGAACAATTTTAACCAGCAGTTTCAGCTGCAGAATCAGGCCTAGGACAATTTGCTGTTCGTTTTGAGGACGTCTCCCAAGAGTCCCTAACCTACCACAATAGTCCTGAAAAGATTCCTTCTCTCTCTCGCTCTATGGCTCCTGTCAAACTTGCTCTCCTTTGGCAACATGTTGCCAAGGCTTTCTCTCTCTCTCTCTCTCACTCCCTCTCTCCAAGCGCAGACGCCTCGTTAAAATGTTGAACAACAAAAAGGAGGCGGCTTCGCTGGCAGCTTCGTTCGCCAAGCCCGAAGTTCACTGTACTCGGGTCGGGATCGCACACACCTCGTGGCCCGGACTTCGTTCTTAAGCTAGAACAAAACCGAAATTGCAGTTAGTTGGTAAGAAGCGTTCTGCGGCAACGGGCGGCAAAGCGGAAAAGTCGGAAAATCGGGAAAGCCGAACGGAACCGAAATGGCAAATACCTGCTAACCAAGGGATAAAAAAATACAAGAAAAAAAAATAAAATTAATACAAACATCAAGCAGGCGAAGAAACCCTACGTGAGTGCGAGTGTGGAAAAGCGGAAAAGCAGCGTTGCAGTGGCGGAAACCGCGCTTCGCTTACATGTGCGTTTGTAATTATGCAAATTGCCGGGCCAACTCTTTCGACAAATGGCACTCAAGTGCAACTGTTGCCCCTTATTTCTCCCCCATTCCTGAGCCATCCATCCCCCTGACCTTGCCCCCGCCGGCCGGGGCGGAGTGGAATTCCGCCCCGCAATGTTATGCCGCATGCATATTCATGCCGCCAAAAGCCAGAAACTGGGCCAAAACTACAGAGTGCAACAAAATACGAAAGCTGGGAAGCAGCACAGAAAAAATACAGCAAATAGAAAATAGAAAATGGAAAAACTAGGCGACCCAACCAAACAGTGACAAACAATTTCTGCTCAATTTAAAGCCGCTGCGAAAGTTGTGCTCCACTTACCTTCGCTCATCTGTCAAATCCGTATAATTTCCTCTCCTTTTTTTATTTCTATTTTGTATTTTTTTTGTCGTTCTTTTCTTGGCAACTTGTTGTCCTTGGTCCTTGGTCCTCGATCTCGGTTCTAGGCTCCTCTATACAAATCCAAGTCAGCGCCAGACTCCCAGGCTCTCGTTCTGTGAAAATAAAATGCAAATAAATTATTTTTATTATTCCACTGTGACAGCTGATTTTGGGTCCTGAAAAGGCGCAGCATTTCACAATTTCTTGTGCTTATTTCTCGGCCATTGTTATGGCTCTTATGGTATTTTTATGTCCTGTTGAAAGTGGTTTAGCTTAAAGTTTGCCTGGCGAATGCACAAGCGAATTAAGTGAGTTATGTCCGAGTTATGGCTTAGCCTGAACTTTCTTAAACTAAATGCAGAGATTGAGGGATTGAGTGAATTCAGAGAAAGAAAATCACAACAAGTGTTCAAGTTTTGTGCGTGCTGTGTGTGTATTTTTATTGATGTCTGACTTTGTGACATTATGAAATATGTAAATTGAGTGAGCAATTTGTGTGCAGTTGTCCTTGGAGGACCAATGAATTGTCTATTAAATTGTTTTTGTGTAAATGCAAGTGATAAGACAGCGTTTTTTGAAAGTCAATTGTGATAGGAGTTAGTTGTTGAACATTTTTTTGTGACTAATAAATAAATTTTACTATTGTGGAAAATAAAAAAAAAGGAATTTTAAGGAGATTGTAAAGAAGTATTCAATATGGCTCAATAGCATTCAGGGAAAAGTTTAAATTAATTGTTTACTAAATAATAGAGCAGGTTTAAGGTTTCGTTTAAAAAAAGCTGTGATTGAGTTTTTACAGTTACGTGCTTTATCAGTTCTTAAACATTTTTTAATAAAAAAAAACAGGCTTAGAAAATTTGTTACTGAAACAAATAAAAAACTTAGACAGCCGATTTTAATATTTAAAATTGCAGTAAATATTTTAAAGCCGTAAAATGCACATTAAAATATTTTTTCCAATGAGAAGATTATGCATAATTTCTAGCTTACAATTTTAATATATATTTAGCGCGAATTAATTATTTTATAATCCAAATTTATTTTTAAAATAAATTTTTTTAAACAAAATCTATAAGCACATTTCACATTTATTTATTTTAAATCTAAGCATTCATTAAATTATAGTTTCCCAGAACCTGTAAAGATATAAAACCAGATTTTATTCCAAATTAAAACCTACACAAGCATAAGTTAAATTACTATCTAAATATAATTAATTATATTTTCTTTTAAAGCAAAGCCTATCAGCAGAGTAGAACCTAGTTAGGTCAAATTTATTTACAGTTTTTAGAATTGGAAATTAGCAGGACTTTCTGTAACCCAGATTTATTTCACTTGCAAAACATAGTTTGGCAACTAAGCTTTCAACTAAAAATAAACAGGCATCACATTAATAACTAATAATTACTCAGCGTTTAAGTGGGAGTGAGTGACGAGGATTTCCATTAACAATTGGTACCTCTCCCCTCTTTCTCTCTCTCTTCCTGTGTTTTAGGATGTGTGTGCCCCCTTAGCTGGGTTTTAAATAAATAGCCCACCAATTGGCCGGGCTTGGCCGGGTCGGAGGCCCATTAATGCCCATGCGGATGGGTTGTCCGGCTCAGTGACCAGGTGAGATAGGAGGTGGAACCTAATAAGTTGGCAGCACGCAACGGATGGGCCATTTTCGGGCTGTTTGACTGACATGCTGGCCGCTCATAAGTTGCAAACATGAATAAGACATTAGAAGCCGTTTACATGTGTAGAAAAGCCAACTGACTCGCACAATTCCATTTGCAGGATCTCTCCTCTCTCTCTCTCTCTGTCTGTCTCTCTCTCTACCTGAAAGTTATTATTATTTGGAAAATATGTTAATTTAATGTCTGGGCATGGCTAGGCCTGAGCTGTAGTCCAAGGCCTCCCAAAGAGAGAGGCCGCCTCTCGTTCTTCGGGGCCTCAAATTGAAATGTCTGAGGCCTTAAATATTCATTGCCTACTTCTAGGCGCCTTCCATCTGCATTTTGCATGATCCCATCCTTTGTCAGTGTGTGTGTGCTAGTGTGTGTGTGTCGCATTTAATTTAATTGAAACATTTAATTACAGTGCCCAGGCATTTCTCGGCACTTGGCTGCACTTCAAGTGCTTGAATATTTCAAAAAGCAAAATCCAAATTATCTGACATTTTCAACCACAAAAAAGACTTGAACTTAAAGTGAAAAACTAAAAACAATACACGAAATTACAAAATGGGTATCGGAATAATCGTTGGCGTGCTGGATTTCATCAAAATTGCATTGCCATTGCCACATTAAAATGCAATTTGTGCCGGGCCCCCGCTAGTGACTGTCAAACTGTGACCTCTTTTTCGGCGGATTAATATTTCTGTAAATACCAATTGGCCGGCAAACAGCTGCCGCAAACGCCAGACAAGCACATCCCGAAATTAAAAGGGAGTCCCGTGGAAAACCCTTGGAAAACCCAGGAAAAACAGAGGAGAAAAATATTTATAAATACATCAGCAACAAGACAGTCAAACATGTCGACCATAAAGCTGCTCATTATCGGTAAGTTTTATCTCACAATTAAACAGAAACAAAAGTGGAAAGCAAAAATAATGTTAAAAAAAAACATTAATGAAGGCAGACTGAAACAGCGGCGGCTGTGGTTTGCTCGGGCTTTTCATTTTATATTTCGCATTTATTTTGACGAGCTCTTCCTGAGATTTTAAATATCGGGAATTTGTAGGGAGTTAAGGATTAAAATTTTCAACTGTCTGGCATTTCTAGTGCATTTAATTTTAGCTGTTTTTAATTTAATTTGGATTTAGGCAACTACTTTTAAATATAAAATATTTTATAAGTTCTTACTGAAATTTTAAATCTCGGGAAGTTGTTGAGAAGTAAGGATACAAAATTTTAACTGTCCGGAATTTTGAATGTATTTATTTAAGGTTTTTAAATTTCATTTAGGATTAAGGAGATATTTTTACATTTTTTGATGCACTAAAAACTAAGTTATAAGCTCTTTCTGTGACTAAGGATTAAAATGTTGGAGAAATAAATGTAATTGTAGGTTTATGAATTTAATTTTTCACAATGCAAATATTAATTCATTTAAAGCACTAAAAAATAAATCCTCAAGAAAATCTAAAGAAGTGAAATTTCAAATTTACAACTCACTTGCATTTTCTATAAGATTAAGGAAATATTTAACCAGGTCTGATAGTTAAACAAATAAAATAAAATATCTTTGGAAAATATAATGGTGGGGCCTGAGTGTATATAATATGTTTAAAATTTGTTAATGCTAAAATATTATTAATATATTTAGAAAAAACCCGATTAATAACCTTGCAAAGCTAGGAAATATTATTAATAAAAAAATAATAAAATTTTAATTTTTGTTTGAATTATATTGTCGTCATGTCTGTTTTTCTTGTAAAATATGACACGCATATTACCTTTAAGTTAGAGAGCTCTATAAATATATAACTCAAAACTCTCCTCGTATCATTATTAATATATATTCTGCGAAAAAATCTGCTTAGACACACTCTATTCATTTTATTGTTATTTAAGAAGAAGCTTTCTATCTCTTGAATCCTACAATCTCCTACAACGTTTCAAGAACTGCCAATCAGTCTCGTCGTGGCACAAATAAATCTCCTTAAACTGAAAGCAGCTTGGCTTTTTCCGCCACTGGAGAATATACTTAAAGCCTTCCCCCTTTTTCCGTGTTCCGTGGGTTGTAAGTCCCCTTAATTGGAAGCTCCGCCATATGCACCTTGCATCCTTCCTCCCGACTGACGGACGACTGACTGACTTTCACTTCCCCGAGTATTCATTTTCCGCCTCTCCCCTCCCCATCCTTGGCCACTTGTTATCTGGCCCTTCTGGCGGTTTTCATTTTTATGGGCGCTCTGGGAAATTTCACAATGCCGCAAAAGGCGTTTACGTGTGCCACGGAGCCAGCAGGAGAAGGATGAGGAGGAAAATGGTCGGAGTGACCATAAACAAAAGACACCGTTCGCCGCGCACTCATCAACAGCATCATGGACAAAATCATCTGACGTTGAACAAAAAATTCGGTTAACAATTCATTTCCGCGCTTTGGGCTTCATAAATTGCTTTTATTAGGCAGGCGCAACGAAAAGTAAAGAATTATGGTGGTCTCTCTCCCTCTCTGTATATGGGTAATAATAATATACTTCAAGTTTTTGCATAACAAATAAAACGAATCAAATTAAGAGGTTGTAAGGGAGGAGGAGAAAGCGGTGTAGGGAATGTCTGGCACAGTGGAAAAAAATTATATATCAAATATAAACAATAACATTAATTTTCTATTGATAAAAAAATTGAATTAAATGAATAATAATTGCATATGTAACGTAACATTATTCAAACAAAAAGCTTTAATTCATCTTTTGTTTGCATAACTGCAACTCGACACAAAAAAAAGACCATAAGGGCATGGGACTAATTTTTTACTAGTCAAGAAAAATTAAATGCGTTGAATTAAGCTGGTTTAATGTCACGAATATAATAATATACCTTCGTGCTGGGCAAATAATTGTAATAACAAATAAATAGTTGATTACATTTTGTATTTTCAATGTAAAAAATTTAATTATGATAACAAGAAACCTTAATGAATAATTGAATTATGTAAAATGATTATAAATATAGTAACTTTCATTAGTTACTCCCCCTTAATGCCAGTGTAGCTCAGCCCTCGAGGCAGTGACAAGTTGTGAAGCGGGCGAGTCAGGGCCAGCTCTTTTGTGTGTTTGGACCAGGACCTGGGCCAGGCCCAAACCATGGCCGCAGCCGAAAGTTGTTGACAGCGCGTCCTGGGCACGCAGGCAATAAAATTCAATATTTCATTAAAACGCACGTTACGCATACGCAGCGTGGCACGGGCCGGCTCAGGACCAAGCCAAACGAAACGAAAATGAAACGAAACGAAACGGAAAAAGGCAACCGCAGACTGCGTGATGTTGTTGCTTTTATCACACGCAGGTCCAACGTTCAAATCGGATTTCGTGTTATTAGCACTGGACTCTCACTCTCCCCTTTTTTTTCCCCCCTCTCCGCTCACTTTTCCGCTTTTCCCCTTCAATTTCCATGCACAGAGAAAATAGTTACGCAAATTGGTTGACAGTGATATGGTATCTATGGGGGGAAATCAGTAGATTTTAGTTTATTAAATGGAGTGACTAAAAGTAGGCTATTTTATATGTGCGTGAGGATTTTGTGGCCTACTTTTAGGTGTCGATATTAGCTTTTTAAAATCTCTGAAATGGGAAAATCAGAGTGAAATGGTACAGCTACTCGGAAATTAGTTGTCGTTTAAGAAACCAAACTTATTTTAAATGATTTATTCAATATTTCAAATATACCATTCAAAATGTATCTTAATTTCCAGTTATTTCTTATTGTGTAACCCACTTTTTTGATTTGTCAGACAGACCAAACGCCGACTGAGTGTACTCGAATTTCGCCCACGAATTGAGTCGTTTGTCGCTGTGGATTTCTCACTGACATTCCCCGACTGTAGTGGCTTCCCTCCTCATTTCGCCCTAGACTCCCCCCTCCTCGCCCTCTCTATCCATTTCTCCGTCTCTGAGTCCGGATTTGGGTTTGGCTTCGGGTGGCGGCGGCATTGGTGGCCTCTGGTTTTCGGTTAGGCGGCTGCGACGCTGACAGATTATTTGCTTTATTATTCATAAGAACTACAGCCAGCGCCGGGGTCATGAGGCACTGCTGTAATTCATTGTGTTTCCGAGGGGTAACAAAGGGTAGATTGTTACGGCTCTATCACAATGAGCACGGGTTCAGCTTGTGCCGGAATACAAGTGCAATTGCATTGCAATTGAGTCGGATGAGTGGATCGAGTTAAAAAGGAATACGAAAATACTTGGGCTGCATGAATAAAACTTATATTTTGAGGGGTAAATTTATGAAGTTCTTAGGGTTAAATGTTTAAAATTGTATTTTTTATTGTTATTTATTTTTCATATTATTTTTTAAATATTTTCTTTTATAACTTTCTTGCAAGACAAAGGTTATTCTATTACATTTAAGTGTTTGCCGGGGTCTTGGATAACTTAAGTATATCGTCAGGTACTTTGTAAAATTGTTAAATAACTTGTATATAATTAAAGTATATTATTATATATATTTCCACTTTAAATAGATGTAATTTTATTAAAAATCTTTAAATTATTCCCATTGAAACTTGATAAAAGATTTCTGTCCAAATAAATTTTAAGTAAAATCCTCGTCTTACTAGTAAACCTCAGCATTAAATCTTTCGAAGCCGTTTAAATCCGTATAATTCTTTAATGCCAAATGCAATTAACATATCCCCACCCAGTGCCACCTCCTCGCCAGCTTAATGACCCCTGCAGGGAGCCTCGTCCCTCACGCCTGCCTCACGTTGCCCAATAAAAACATTTAAATGTTTAATCCTCGCGCGAAATGACTTTTACAGGGTGCTCGGCAGTCCGAGTTTTCCGCTCGGTCTGTCGGCTCCCCAAGTGGAGTCCTGATTATAATGTAGCTACTCATTTGGATTTATTAATTGCGTCCCGGCATTGTGCGTAACAAGTAAATTAATTAGCAAATACTTGCTTTAATAATCATTTTAATGGAATTTGTAATTTAATGCGTCTAACGAGGGGGAGGGAGAGGGCGAGAGTGTGAGCGAGAGTTTTATGTGGAGATTACGAAAGCGGCACCTCCTCCCGAGTTCCCCCCTTGGGCCAGTCCTATTGATTTTCCTCGTAATGAAATCGCCACCCACTTTGCCACCCAATGTTTTACTGTCTGAGAAGTCACCGCATGACCAGACCACAATTTGTTTAAGCGGCTTTAAATATTTCAACATGCCAACTTGCCAATCGGGCCATTTGCGGGGCCTACAAGAGGCGGCTTCGGGGGTCTGGGGTCAGGGGTCAGTCAACTCCACTCCACAGGGCCCACGAACCGGACAGTCAATCACTTTATAGAAGTTTTTATGGCAACGACATTAATTGATGGCCGGCGGTGTAGGTGATACGAGAAGGGGCACTCGAAAAAATGCAGAGTGGAGTTTAAATAAATAAATAGATTAGGGAAATGTATTTTAAAATGTTTAACTGCTTTATTTATTGACATTTAGTTTAGACCTTTGGATTTTTAATAACTTTTGAAACCATTTAATAATTTAGAAATAAACATGTAACGAATTTGTGGGTAATGTAAAATATTTTAATGAAATTATTTATGTAGTTAAATAAATTAAATAAGCTTCAGACATGATTAACATCTCCTAAGGATGTAAAAAGAAAAGTTTAACCAACTTCTAAAAATAAACAACATTTTGAAACAATTTATAGTAAATTACTTTATGAAATATTTGATTTAATCAATGGGAACAATTTATTTATATCTATAATTATTTTCCAAATAAAGTCAATAGACTAAAAAAATGATTTTAAAAAGTTTTTGTATATAAAAAAATGGTTAAATAGGACTTTAAGTCAGAAAACAAAATATATTCAAATAATTTAAAGAATAATACAAAATTATTGTATTTTTCAAATTTGTAAGTATTAATTTCTGACACATGTTTTGCCGCTTTGACAGGCATTTCTAAATATTTAAAAGCCTTAATTTTTAATTTTTAAAATTTTCTTTTTGTAGCATTTCCCGATTATTATAAAACATGTAGGAAATTAATTAATCTAAATCACAACTCATCCCGTATTTTCTCTCAGAGTGCGTAAATAAGCCAAATTACGCGTCGTAAAAGCCAATTGAAATTGTTTTTTATTTGCCATTGCCATTGCCATTGCCGGGAATATAATTATTTGCGTGCCTGGCCAGTTTTTCCCGCAAACTCCAACTCAAACTCTCGCCGTTCGCATTTTACGATTTGATATGCTAAATAGCCGAAAAGTTGGCCATAAATTTTTAAAGCTTTCAATTATAATGACGATAAGCGGCACGTAGCCATGGCACCTCCCCTCATCGCCCCAAAAAGCAGATAAGTTCCGTGAGAGTTTGGGAAATATATTTTCCGGCACATTGCACACACCTCAAAGCACAAACTCAAATTGCATAAATTTTCCAAATCCAAAAGCGTGGCCGGGGCGACAGTGGGGGCGTTGCAGAAGTTTTCCCCGATAAACGATGCAAATGCTTTAAGACTTGTCATATCATGGCCACACACACACAGCAAACACACACGTGTGTGTGTGTGTCGGTGTGTGTTATCTTTTAATTAAACATGAAAGTGAGTTGGCGAGCAAATTTGCTCAAACACACTGCAAACAAACAAACAAACAAACAAACCGCCTGTGGCTCAGCAGCGGCTGGCAAACATACAAATCATTAAAAAATCAAGCAAAACAAGCCAATGAAAAGCAAAGCTTAAATACATTTTTACCCACATGCCGGTGGCAAAGGTGAGTGTCAACGACTCGGGCGGGTGTCCTGCTTTTGACAGCCGGCAAAAGTCTCTCCTTGTAAACTTTAAAAGGAAATTCAAAAGTTTTTCGGGGGAAACAGGCGTTTGAACAAGCTGTTGAGACAGGCTCTTTTACATGTTAACGTGGCCTATAAATCTATGGGGAAAATCGTACGCCTTTGGTAAGAACTAAATTAAACTAAGTTGATAATAAGCATCATATTTATACTTTTATTTTAATTTTTTAAATAAAATATCAGCAAGAAAACAAACATGTTTTATATAAATAAATAAATAAAATACTGATTAATCACCTTTATATATTATTCTCTCCTGGCCCTAAGTTATTGTTTATTCAAATATAAATAAAATTTTATATAGACCTGAGGCTCTGTATTAAATAAACCAATTTTATGATATATAGCTCATATATTTCCTAGATAAATTAATGCAAAACTCATTTAAATCAGGTTTTATTTTCCACCCAAAGCATATAATTAAATTATAGAATTTAAATGAATTTAAAATGATAAATAGAAGCTGGTACATTATTTTCAGCTTATCTATGTGGGTCATTAGAGCTCCTTTTTTTCTCTCTAAACAATTTAAATGAACCCCATTTAAAGTCCGCCGCCAGCTAGTTCGGGCCTTAAAGCCTTCGCTTTCCCCTTCTCCCCCGTTGGACCCTGAGCTTAGCCAACCAATTTAGACAAATTTCTGTTTGCTCAGAGACGAGGGAACCCAACCGTGGCATCAGCCCACACAGCAGACCGGAGACACGAGTTCTCTGTGTACCTTCAGCCATAAGTCCATGGCGTACAAACATGTCAACCGAGCACTAAACCACATTACGAGGAGCGCAGATATATAACTCCCCGACTTTCTACGATTTTCCACTGGTTAAAACGAGAAAAAGGGGGGCGGGAGGGAAAGCTTTATGGGGCAGAGGGAGGGAAAAACTCAAATAGCAAACACAGACAGCAGACGACATGTGTGACAAGACAATGGCATTAGTTGCATTCAGGTGGCTGCCTCACCATAAGTTATGAAAGTTATTCCAAAATTTATAAGATTCCGCCAGCGACGGCACACTTAGAGCACGTCTGCAATAAAAACGTGGCAAAGTCCTAAAAACAAACAGCATACGCATATCTAATTGAAGCTGAAAACACCGCAAAGGCAAACCCAGGGAATGTGTACGACTTTTTACACAGACGCTTAAGCAAGTACACAAAAAAAGAGGAAATAAAAAATTCCAGGAACAAAAAAACAACAAGAAAGAAATGCGAGGAATCAAAGGCAGCGAACAAACCGCAGACACAATCACGGCAAAATGTCCTTTGGGTGTAAAATCGATTAGGACTCTCTGAGGAGCAGGAGGAGGAGCGGTATGGCGGCGGCATGGGCGGCGGAAGTCAATCAGCGGGCTGGGAAACTGCTTCCCAGACATCGGGGAATTACAGGAGCTCGGCATTACACAGGTGTGTGAAGCCATGTGAAAGTGCCTGGCTAATAAGCCAGCGACACCTCAAAGATTCTCATCTCGTTTTTGTGTCGGCGAACGACATTATTACTTGTGAAAATGGGGAGTGGCATTAGTGAGTGAGTTATAGCGACTGAAGGATACTCAGCTCAAGGGTATTTATTACAGGGAATTTCAAATAAAAAAAAGTATCCTAAAAGTTATATAAAAGTTATATTTCAAATAGTTCTCTCCATTTTCTACTCTTCTATTTTCTTGTAATAATTTCGCTTAAATTTATGATACCCCCCGACGTCAAGGGTATCAAATAAAGAACGGATGTGTTTGGCATTAGCAAAAGAATTTCCCTCGTGTTTGCTCCGATGACAGAGAAAGGAAACGGAGATGTTGGTTGTTCGGATGGGCGGCAGTATGATGAAGGGTGCTGTGTGTGTGGTGCTGTGTGTGCGCCGCCTGCTGGTGTAGTGTATATGCTTGGTTTACTGTAATTGCACGACAAAGTAAGCGCGTAACTGCATATTTACATATCACTCGGCGACAAGGACAAAAGCGTCGACAACTCGATGAGTAGCGTGGGAGTTGGGGCGTGGCGAGGGAATGAATTAAAATAAATTAAAACATGCTTTCAGGCAGCTCCCACGCACATGTAAATAATGCAACGCAATTTTTCTCACGCATCCACAGAGACACAGAGTGAAAGAGAGAGGGGGAACTGCGCCGACAATGACTCCTCCTGATTGATATGTCCGTCCTCCCCAGCGGATCTTATCATTCCCGGCCCCAGCTCAAGGTGTTGAATCATTTAAGTTGTCGCAGCCATCAGCCATCTCGCTTTGATTGCACCACCCAAGGATGCTGATGAAGGATATGCCAAGTGCTGGAAGCACTCGAGTTATTACGGCGGCTCCTGGCATTCCGTTACGCTCTCTCTCTCGTGTCTGTGGAAAGCCAAATCAATTAGATACATGAATCTGGGAAATGCCTTGAGACAGGCTCTGGGCTATGTATCACACTTCCCCTCAGGGCTGATGATTAAAGTGCAGAGTGAACTGACCCCAGGGGAGCGAGAGGTATGAAAATAATGCATAAATTAAGTCAAAGCAACAAATTATTTTAGGGGAAGTGTAGAGAGGTGTTTACCTGAGAAAGCAATTTAGAAAATAATAAATTAAATTAATTTAAAGTTAGGAAAAACTCATTCACAATTGATGTAATATATAAATAGTATTCCCCTTCTAATTAAACATATTTTATAAGGTTGCCATCTAATTTCTGTGGCTTCTTACTCCTTATTTAACAGAAAACCAACAAGTTATATAAAGAGAAGCATTCATACAGTGGTTTTAATTCCCTTCAAAGGCAAAAGCCAAAGCCAACGCCAACGCATGGCGACTGTGCCACCTACACATCCGCAGAGATAACACGAGTTTCTAGCATTTATATAGCACTCACACACAAACACACACACACATGTACTCATATCGCACAACTTTTAGCAAACGAAGAACATAAATTATGTGGAAAACTATTGCCAAAGCGAAAAGGAAAGCCCTGAACAAAAAACAAGAGCGCCAGCCAAGAGCAAAGAATTCCGAATTTCCAGCGAACCGAGTTGCAGCACCTTGGTTACCTTTGTCCACTCTTTATCCGTTCTTTGTCCGTTCTCATTTCTGTGTCAGGTATTTTCCTCCCCCTTCACCCCCCTTCGAGTTTCTCCCACTGTCAACTGTCAACTGTACACTTGTCTTAGTTACGCATTCCCCCTGCTTGCTGCCGCCCCCCACTTTTCCGCCCTCATATGCTGCTCTTTAGCGGCGGTGGCTTGTTAATCCACATACAAATATTGCGCATACGCCCCGTGAAGCTGAATGAAAAAAGAAAGCTTGTGGAGACACTGGGGAAAATTTTTGCTTGAGTTTGGATTAATTTTAGGATAAGGATTTAGTATGTTTTTTGTATTCAAGGAAAATTATAGAATTTTGCGTGAACGCAGTGTCAAAAGTAAGCAAAACATTTTTTACAAATTATTTTTTAGTGAAAAAATAAACTGAGATACTAAGGAACATTAAGTTAAGGTATGGCAAGTTTTTAAGATATTAATTAGGTATTTCATTTCTAAAAAAAAAAACATTTCCAACTATGAGAATATTGCGTATACGCAGTGTGATTTTTTAAAAATATGGTATGAAATAAAATATGTTTGTCTTGAGTTTGGCAATGTTTTGTAAATAATTTTCTAGCGTTTTACTTCCAAAAAATATTAGCATTTTTAGTTTCCATAAATATTATAAGTAAATTATGCGAATATTACGTTTACGCTCGCTGTAACTCTTGAACGTAATTTTTAAATAATTATTTTTATTAATAAATTGAATGTGAAAATATGTTTCAAATTAAATAAAAAGAGAATATATAAATATGTAGTTTAACACCCTTTTCCGCTTAAAAACTTTCCTTTTTCCGAGTGCCGCAGTGCAGCTTACAACTAGGTGAGCTCCGTTTTGTGTTCTTGTTGTTGTGCCCCGCACTTTTGTTTTATTAACCCAATAACTAAATGGGGAATGTGTCCCCTTTGGAGGCCCTCATTCTATTCTATTCTCTCCTCTTCCGCGTGTCAGCCTAAGGCAAAAGTTTAAGTCACAACGAGTGGAATGCGGGTGGCTTGTCTTTGTTTTCCGTGTTTGTTTGCTCCACTTGTCAACTGCAGTGGCCGCCACTGTAAAGTTAACCCACCTCTGTTCGTATTATAAATATATATATATTTGTGCATATATATTTTTGTTGCCAGCTACTTATCTAACACCTTTGACTCCATTACGCCTCGTCCGCGGCGGTGGCAGGACGCACGCTTACCTGTCATGGCAACCCATCAGAGCTTGGCTCGTCGGGATTTTAATTAGCGGCAGATGCAACAGGAGTGAAATTCTCCCATTTTCCTCCGCGCTGGCAGGATGTCCAGTGCAGAGAGTTTCCTGCATGTCCTTGCTTCACACCGTTTTGCCTGCTCGCTGGCGCGGCAAAACGTTTTGGGTCCCAACTCCTAGTCCGTCTCTCTCACACTCTCTCCCTCTTCGTTGACACGCTCTTGTCGCTCATTATCCTTTATGAATTTTTCATAAATGCAGAAGCAGCAGCGGGAGCCGGAAGAAAAAAGAGAATTAAATGCTAAAGAAAAGTCAGAGCAGCCCGCTAAGGAAACTTCCAGCAATTGAAATTTTCCTCTCCCTATTTTTTTTTTTTTTTGGCTGGCAAGGATAATTTCTTAAACACGTGCCGGGCAAGCTAATGCCACAAAAGGCAGCTCTAGACGCAGGAGGAGAAGCCAACCCAAATTAGATTTAAGCAACTCCATTGAAGTGTGGAGCGCAGGAGGGGAGCTGTGGGGAATTTCCCCTTAACCTTAGCTCTGCCAAAGTCGCCTCAAGGTTCGTGGCAGGATCCTGCAGCTTGGCTTTTCCCTTTCCTTAGCCACGTGGCATTCATTTTTTATAACAATTTCGCACTTCTGCAGCTCTTTTCTTTTCTTTCGGGGTTAAGCAGGTGACCAGGAGGGGATTCCCGAGGATATTTTCACCTCTTTCAGGGTTTTGGTTTTTTTTTTCTATGCAAAAAAGTATTTCTGGTTCTTATTCTTAGGCAAAGAGAAGTGTTTTTAAGGTGAATTTGACAGATAAAGTATTTATTTATAAAAAAAAAATATATATATTTAATAAAAAAGCTGTTTTAATTAATAATTTGAGATACGGGCTATAATACCTAATAAATCCCCAAGTTCCTATATTATTTCCCCTATTTATGCATTACCTTTCCCCTCTTCCTTTTCGGAAAAATGTTCTACATCCTTGATTGCCTCTCAAATTAACTCCTGCCCTGAGACCACCTTTCTTATCATTTTCCCTGCTTTCTAATTGTTTTTTCCTTCCGTTAATTGCTTTCCACGGCACCTTCTAATTTCCAGGGTATCTCTGAGTGGCCATCTCTCGCTCTCTCTCCAAGGACATTTTTGCTACAGCTGCTGCACAGATTTGTTTCCTATCCGGCCGGTGCTGTGCATAATTTCTTTTTGTGCAAATTGTGCAGCGCTTAGCTTTCCTTCGCCGTTTCCCTGCGCCATGCCAGTTGTTGTTCTGCTTTCAATTAGAATGAGCAGCGTGAGGCAACAGTTTGTCCTTAGTCCTTAGTCCCACCGCCCGGCGGCAATTGTCCTTCGCTTGTAAGTTGAATGGTAAATCTGCGGCAACTTCTTTGGGTTTTCCGAGGAGGCGGCACAGTTGCACTTTTGTTTCGAGTCGCTGAGCCGTGCTCTCTCCACGCTCTCGACACTCGACAGTTTTTGGCCCCGGGGCCCAGACGGATGCTCCTTGCATCCATAACTAAAATAAGACACTCGCCGGCTGCTCTTTCCACTCGGTTTTCTCTGCATTTTCCTCCACTCATCTTGCGTTTTTTTTTATGAAGCCTTTTGCCACACACACACAACTCTCACAATTTTCATTCTCGACTCTCGCGCCTCTATTGTTGTCTTCTCTGCGGTGGCGCTTTTGGCATGGCATATATGCCGATATAAAGTCCTGCGGGAAGCTCTAATTGTTGTACCCTTTCTGGGGGGGATTTGGTACCTTAAGAAGAGGTGTTTTGCTATATATTTTTTAGATATTAAATATATATACAAAGGAAAGTAAAGAAGACTTTTAATTTTAACACTTCTGCATATTTATGTTTAAAATATTTACTAGAAAATCTTCTTCAAAAATTTGTTGCACATTTGTAATCCTGATATATCTTGATATTAAGCAAATAATTCCAGATTAAATATCTAAAGTACTTATTTTTCAGAGTATTTCAAATCCTTGTTCTAGCTTTTATTCTTATTTTATTGTTGTGTCCTTAGCTGCGAATTAGAGAAAGGCCTTCGCTTCATTGTTTGCCGTCTGCTGTTGACTGTTCTAGGAGTCTGCCTCGAGGGGAGTCCTGGTTCCTGAATTGTCTCCATGGCACCTTGGCTGCGGCTCAGGCAGCCGCTTGCCTTCGACATTTCATAATCTCTCCTCATCCCAGCGGCTCTAAACTTTAATTACAAAGGACAAAATGCAGCGGTTACTGCGTCAACACGGAGACCTCGTGCACTTGCACCTGGCTTTGCTGGCAGTATTTCCCGCAACCCATACCCATCCCCCATCTGAGAAGTTCCCTATCAGGGCAGGGACTTCCCCTTTTAATTTCTCAGTACCTCAGGATGACAGGCAGCGCGCCAGCGCGTTCGCACTTTCGCTTCAAAAGTTTTTCTCATCATAAAATCCGCGCCAAAGGCTCTTTGACAGTTTTAGAAGGCGCGCGTTTTTAATCAGTCGCATGAGTCTTGCGCCTCGCTGCGCTTTACAACACTTTTCCTGGCGCCCACTTTGCGGTACTCGGTTTGCCAGATTTCCGCTTTCCAGAGTCCTTTGAGCGTGGCTTTTCGGAGGGGGGCGTTTGTGTGCGATTTGTGGTATATTATTGGATATTTGGGATTAGGTTAGCTTCTGGGTAGAGTTTAGAGAGGGGAAAGAATAATAGTTTCCATAAATAAAAGTTGCAACTTAACTTTATAGCTTTATTTAATCTATAGAAATTGAGTTAATTCTCTAACTAACTTTAATTACTTACAAAATTCCTAGAAATACCTCAATTTAGAATATTTTAAATAGAAATTCATCGCCTATCCTCCCAGTTTCCCCCTCAGAGCTCTCTTATACTGCACTTCTACCCATTAAAACCACTATTAATTTCCAGGTTGGGAAAATTCCTACTTAAGCTACTCAACATTGGCAACCACAGCAACCCGGCAAAACCAAATTAAATTGCTTAGAAATTTCCATCTGCAACGCTTATTTAATAATTTACCAACACCTCGCCAGCCGAAATACCTCAACTGTGTGCTGTCCATTGCTTAATTACTCAAGATATCGTAATTACAATTGAATTGAATTATTCAAATACCTGGCCAAGGAGGAATCACCATTCAAGCTCCGAGTGTCTCGCGCTCACTCGCTTTAAATATTTGCAATATTTATGGATTAATTATTTAAATTGCCAGTGTTTACACGCAGCACACGCTTCTTTGCAAACAAACCCTCGATCTGAATTGAATCAATCCCATCAGCAGACAGACAGGCATTGATGAGCTATAAGTATGTCAACATGCATTGCAATCATATAATATACAGCCTTCTCTGTCCCGCTGATGTAAACATTTGTTGGCTTGTTTTTTAATAAATTTTAAATAAACACTGAAGTGAGCTCTGGCAGCGAACAGTCGCGAGCACAGTAGGCAAATATTTGCATTAGAAGCGATACTTTTTCATTTTGAGCCGGGTCCCGGGCCCTGTTTATGTGGCATTATGCCAGGGACAACTTCTGTTTGCTTTATAAATTATTGACACTTTATTGACAGGCCTGGAACAATGGCGCATCAACTTCATTATGCCTCTCAGCGCACAGTGGGCCAATGAGCGGGACAATTGATTGTCAGGTGGTGGCAGACTCACGTAATACCGCCGCAAACACTCTCTTTAAGCCCTCACGCACAATTGGCCAATTTATAAATTATGAAAAAAAAAAAAACTAACAGAATGTGTGCATAAAATATTTAAGTGCACCTAATAAATAATAAATGTCACAGACACAGAACAAAAAAAAGGCAGCGGCGTGCGCTCTGAAATTGATAATATGAATTAAGTCCATTTGACACCTTTAGTTGGCGTAAAAATCTTTTTTCCCTCACTTTGGCACGTCGCACACGTGGCGTTAGCAGCAGCGGCAGCAAAAAAATATATAAAATTAAGTGCTATATAAAGTTATTTATTTGCATAAATAATTAAATAATTTGCGTGAGTGGTGGAGGGCTCCGATGCCGGTTGCCTAACAAATTGATTGTGGATTGTGGATTGTGGAGGAGGAGGGAGCAATCAAGTGGAAAGAGCCTCCTCCTCGTCCTCGCCTCACTGAGCAGCTGAAATTTTCAAATGGAAATATCGGGCTCGATTAAATTGTGAGCAGTGGGAATTGATTGATTGCGAAACTGGTTGCCACGCCCCCTCCAGGGATCAGTTAAGTGTGTGAGGAGTGTTTGTCTACAAGGGTTTCTTGAATATTTAAAAGTGTTTATGGGGATAAATAATAGATAAGCAACACGTTTTTTTTGTTGGGAATTATTAATTATTGGTGAAGTCTTTAAAATGATTTTTTAAATGAGGATTTATTAGTAAATTAATTGCTTAATTCTTATACAACTTTCTTAAAGTAAAATTTACGATAGGGAAAGGAAGTCTTAGACCTCTAAAAAGTTTATTAAATTATTATGACAGAGTGTACTTAAACTTTTTTTATTTAGGGCCCAATTTAAAATCATTTAAACTAAATTTAAAAAATTCAAAATAACCTTTTATTAATATGTCACACCTTTACCCCTTAAAAGTCAATCTAAATATTTATTAATAACACTCTTAAAATTTTGTGTTGTTTTAATTGTCTTAACTTAAGGTGAATTTTACACCTTAAACAATAATGTTAAAAATATAATAATGGAAACTACTAAAGCTTTCGGAACATATATTTCCATTAAGAATCCCCTTTTAATTACATTTCACAAATTCAAAACATTCTTTAATAATTTACATATTTCCTGTGACACTATTACCCCCCTTAAAAGTCAATCTAAATATTTATTTATATTATTTAATACTCGTTTGCAATATTCATTTACATAAATGCCTGCGCACCTTAATCCCCGGCAAATGATTTTAATACCAAAATTACTTTAAATATAAAAATATATATATTTTATAGCAACACTTGCATATTAATTTAATTATAATTTAATCAGCTTCTCCAAAATAATTTGTTGATCATTTTTCGGACTACAAAAAAGTGCAACCCTTGTCAATCAATTCAGGCGGCTAATTGCACAAATTTTATATTCCATATTAATTTACATATCATATAAATTAATTCCCTCACAGACATCGGATTGGGGGAATTTATTCATGAAGTTGTCATGGGAATAGAGCATCGAATGAAGTGACATAAGCCGCCGGAATGGAAACGGCATCGTTTCACGGCCCTTTTTAATGGACCAATTTACCCCCTCTCCCTCTGTCTCTCTCTGTTTTCTTTTTTTTTTGTGTTGTATTATTCCATTTAATTTTTATTTGCCCACACACGTGGCATGGGGATTCCGTTCGTCACTTTTGTTTGCCATGTCGCCGTGCGACAATTGATTTATATCAATTTCCATGAAGCGCCGCTCACTTATGTAACGTGTAACGCGCATGATTAAGCCAACACAGGCTTTATGTCGCATTAAACAAAGAGAAAAAAAAATATAACTTAAATCTGTTTGCATTAATTAAAAGTACAGATGATGATGTTGACGAACTGTATTTGCGGTAATGACTTTGGCATGTTTATCACGCAATTTATGAAAAACAAAGGCTGGTCAAAGGTGAAAAGCTGCCCTCTCCACCAAACACCTACAGAAATCACATTAAAGCGTTATTAAGTGGGAACTGATCCGGGCTGGAACCATTTTCATTTTTATTACCATTGCCAGTGCCATTGCCATTTCCATACACATTTCCCTCATCATCGTCAACAACAAAAAGCCGAAAGAAACAGCGGGCCGAACGTCAATAATGCGTAAATAAAACACAATTTGTCTCAATAAATTTTCAATTAACGTTGAAACATTTTAAGCTCGCCGAAAAGCCATAGACAGCCGCACTTTTAGCCTCCGTCCGAGGCTCGGGGAAAATAAAAAGGGAAAAACAACGCGCGGGGAGGGGGCTGGCACTCGCTTGTCTAACTGATTGACAAGAAACGAATCAAAATTGAAATATAAATGAAGCAGCGTTCGACGCAGCATTCGAGTCCTGTCTGAAAATTGAGGAAAATCGCCAGGGCGGGTTAGTGAAACTGGGGGAAGAAACGGAAAAGCGGCGAGTTTTCCAAAAGCGAGCCAAAAATTCGGCATGCTGGAAAGTATGCAATATAAATTTTGGGGCAAAACGTTGAAGAGCTGCGGAGAAAACGAATGAACTTGCGTATAAATAAAACTAGAAATAGGAAATAGTGGTGGAAGTTATGAAGAAAAATGTAATGCTCTAAATTATATTATTTTGAGAAATAATATAAAGTCATATGTAAAGGACTGGGGCTTAAGGAACTGTGGAAATAGATAAAACTACCGTGCACTTTGTCTTATAATTTTATTAGGTTAAATATTTTTAAATTAAAAAAAAAATATATAAATTAAATATTTTTAATACTTTTTTTTAGAAATTAAAGTTTTTTTTTTAGTATTTTTCACAGGGGGTTTCTGAACTTAAATCTTAAAAAACTAGACTTTGGTATAAATATTATTTAGTTTTAAATATTACAAGTGGCTTAGAAATGTACTAACAAATTTGTATAGTATTTTCCTTACTCATATCTTACTTATATATATGTTAGAGTATTTGAATAATTTCGTTTTTAAACCTTAAGATTAAATAATTTATAATACAGCAAATTAACTCTATTAAAATTTTTTTAAAATTACTTTTGTACAATTTTCTTAGCTGAAACTTTATTAAAACCTTTAACATTTCATACCTTTCCATATCCTTTACCTCTTCCCAAAAAGTACACATACCCAAAAGTTTAGTAAGAGCAAAAACTAAACAAGTTTTTGGCGTTTTGTCAAAAATCAAATTACAAGTCTATGCCCAAAATGCAAATTTTTTGCCACACAGCACCGAGAGAGAGAGAGAGAGAGAGGGTGCAGTGATAGGGGAGGGGTATATACTAAAGGGAAAGAGGGGAAAAAACCCCATCCATCGGTTGGTTGACAGAGATGTTCTCGAAATAGCTGCCAAAAACTTTAGCAATTTATGGACTGCAAACGGGTCTCTCTGCCGGCTTTATGCTCGACATAAGCATGCAATTGACAGGCTGTCTGCTTTTAAAATCCATCCAGTGCGCCCTTCTGCTCCGCAAGCCACTTCCTTTTTCGGAGAGCAGATCAACAGGATATAATGAACATTATGCCCCGGCGATGTCAATGCACAAAAGCTAAATGAGTGGATAAAAACCCCGGGGGTATAAAGTTAGTATTCGGGAGCTGAGCGGTCGGGCAGGGGGATGTGGAAAAGGGAGTTGCCATCATTCAGTTAGCCGAACAATAAGGAGTGATGCGGCCAGGATGCGGGGGACGGACTGCAACAGAGAAACGGCAGGAACTCGGCTGCAATCAACATAATCGTCGAGCAGGAAGGAGCCGTCCACCAACAGCGGGCCATGACAATTCCAAATGAATGTTAAATACCAAAGGGATGGGAGTGGGGGTGGAGATGTTGTTAGGGGGCTGGGGTTTTCCAGGGGAGGGAGAGGTGGTTGCAGCACAAAACAGAAACAAACGAGTGACGACAAACATAACAAAAACAGCGGAAACAACAACAGGAGCAGACGACAAAAAAGAAATTAGTAGGGAAAAGTTAAAAGTCGAAACAAGGGACACTCAGTAGTTAAATTGATAAGTTTGTGCTTATATCTTTATTTTAAAATTTATTAAAGTTATTTTTTTAAATATAAAGTATCTTAAAAATTAAACAAATCACTAAACAAGAAGTTATTCAACACTTTTAATCACCAAAGAGCATAAAAAGGGCTTAATAAAAAGTTTAATGACTTTTCTTTTTAGGTTTAAATGAATTTCCATATAATAAGAGTACACATATCACTCACTATTTCTATATTCCCTAATTATCTTTCCCTAAAAATAATATACCCTTATTTACTCCCCCGGTAAACGGTATAAAAATGTTAAAAATAAGCAAAACAAGTCAACATTTTTGCTAGCAGGCAAACAAAAGCCTTGCCACATGCTGTGACGCCAGCAACAACAGTCATAACCATTGCTGCAACAATTGCAGCAACAACAGCATCAACAGAAACAGCAGCAACAATAGCAATAACTGGGAGAACAACAAAGTTGCATAAAAGCGCAAAAGGCAATGCACACAAAAGGACAACATGCTGTATATACAAAAAACAGGACATCATCATCTGTTTGTCTTCACAGACAAAAAAATAGAAACAAAGCTTGAGATGCTCATTTATTAGGATTTCAACACAATTTTAGCTGCCAGATAATATTAAATTAAGAATTAAAAGTGTTATATATAATTAATACAAGTTTAAGGATTTTGAATCATAACTTAGACTAAAAAATATTAAATTTAAATTGGACATAAAACCATTTCGAGCTGCCACATAATTTTGAAATATAAATAATAATTGTTGTAAGTAATTTAGACAAGTTAAGTTATTTTTCATCAATACTTAGACTAAAAAATATAGAATTGAAATATGATATTGTGGGATAAAAATATGCTTAAAACACTAGCATCCTTGAAATCCATCTTATTGTAAATTTATGGAAATTCTATTGAAAATTATATTTGAAACTAAAAAACCTGGAAGTTTTTATTGATAGCTTTTAAACACTTTTTAAATAAATTTCAAAACCCTAATAAAATATTTCCTCTATAAAAATAACCTTTCTTTAATATTAATTCCAATTATAATAATTATATATAAATAAATAATTTTCCCAGTGCCTGTCGGACTATCATCTTCTTTTGTGTCTGTCTCGAAAGCCTCTGGTTTTTCCCCTCTTATTCTTTGCTTTTCATGCTCCGGCCAAGTGCACCCTCTGTGACGTCATCAGTGGCAGTATTGTTACGAAGCCCTTGCCACAGAATGCGATATTTAATTGCCGCACGTTGTTGTTTTTCGGAGGGAACCCCCCTTCCGGCAAAGGACCTGCTCCAGTCGAATCAGGAGCTAACCTGACTGAACTGTGCTCTCTCCACTCCACGAAAAACGCAGCTCGTCCGAAAGCTAATTAAGCTAAAAGTCAACGATGTCCACCAAAGTTGCCCCGATCTCACCCCCCGCCCTGTCTCGCCATCACCTTAACCCATGGACTCCGGCGAGTCCTGCGAAAGTTTGCAGCGCGCCAAAACGGACGACATTCATTTAAAATTAATTAAAAGAAAATTCGCTCAACTGTAAAACGAAAAGACAAAAGACACAAAAAATGAGGTAAAGGGAAAGAAATAAAAATTGAAGGATTTTTCCTCGTGTTTCCGCTGCTTTTCTTATTTTTTCTGATTTTTCGTATATTTTTTTTTGCAGTTGTAATTTCTTTCTGTTGAAGGATCGAAGTTTAAATGCTCTCATGGAAAAAAGTAGTGAATGGTCAGGGAATGAACTTGTTGGACCTGCAACAAAAAAATAGAAAAGAAATTGTGGAGTTGCAAAATTAATAAAAAACTCTGCGGTGTACTTGAGACTTTTAGAAGTTAAGGGTTTTAGAGGGAAATCATAATTTTTGTGTTGAAAATATTACCAGAATTTAAAGGTTTGTGTTGGTAAATATTTATATATTTTAAGGATGTGTCTTATATATTTCATTGTAATTGAGACTTTTAGAAATCAAGGGTTTTACAAGAAATAATTATTTTATTCGAAGAAATATTACCAGAACTTAAATGTTAATCTAGGCATAAATTTTTATATATCTTAAGGATGTATTTTATTTCATGTATTCCCTGAATTTCTCTGTAAGAGCATTACCAATCCTCATTGTTTATTATTTTATGGACGCAATAAAAATCTGTGCGCTGGCTTTTCCAATAGCACTCATGGAAAATGTTGTGCATTTAATGTTTATTAACATTTGGCCTGAACGTTGGTCGCCATAAGCTTCTCCTTCTCTGTCCTTTTTAATACTTTTTTTTTAACTGCAGCTGCCGGATGCTCTTAAGTATCTGTAAGTGCGTTGGCTTCCTCCATTTAATTTTTGCCAACGCATCGCAGAGAGAACAAATGCCGAGGTTCAGACACGAGTCTCGACGGAAGTCTAGACAACAATATGTGAGGGAATGAGGATAGGGAAGGGTAGTTTGTGTCATTCTCATTTATTTGCAATTTTGCAGGCTGAAAGTGTACGCTTGTTTTCTTTGAATTTCCGGCTTTTATTCACATGCGGGGGATCACATAAATTATGGCCTTCGGAGACTTAAGACCTTCCCTCATATCCGGCCTACGGACAAATTGGCTCTTTTGGCCTCTCTGCCATAAAACTCGTATTGTTAATTATTGTATTCTGCTGCAGGCCAAAAATTCTGGCCAAAAATCCAATCCAATCAGATTTGGCTGCCTTTTGTTTGTATTCAATTTCCTTTTAATTTCTGGCTGAGCTTAGCCCAAAACAATTTCCCAGCCACAATTGCCATAAACAAAAACACCAATGCTGCGTGCTGCTGAGCCATTTAATTGAGTTTAAAATTACAGCCAGCCGAGTGCTGGAAAATTTAAGACTGGGCCAAACAGTTGGGCCTCGGTGTCTGTCTGTTATTCGAATTTCACAAAAAGTTGAGCACTTTTTTCCACTTTCAGTCACGGCTTGAATTCCCCCCTTTCCTTCTGCGCCTTCATTCGCAAAATTGAAAGTGATCCTTGCCAAATATTTGCCAGCCATGTGTGAGTGCACCTCCAGTCCCTCTCCGTGCCCCTTCGACTGTTGCCAGGCGGCTAGAGTATCTGTCTGTGTCAGAAATAATTAAATCAGAGGCACACGAGGCACACAAAACTCTCCACAGATAAACAAGCAAATTACGTGAGTTCCCCAGAAATGTGAGACAGCCATAAATAAATGCTTTCAACGAATTTTGAATGCTCTTGAATATTTAATTGTAAGGATGATAGAATAAAGACTTAAAAGGTGTCTAGAATTGTAAATTTAAATTAGGAACAGACTTTAAGTGATCTGAAATATTTTATTGAGGGAGGAGTTAATAGATATTTATTATTTCAATATTTGAAAGACCAAATTAAGCTTTTATGATTAATTTTAAATCAAACAAACATTACAAAACTGCACATTTCTAAAAGCGGTAAAAATTACAAAGTTAAACTTAAGAAAATCATTATTTATACTTACAGATAGAATAAAAAATCAATTTATATTTCTGATATGCCTTGTTCTTCTAATTTATTTTTATTCCACTCAATTTTTTTTTTTTTTTCATTCCCGGCATAAATTTCATAGAAATGAGACACGCAGCAAATATATTAAGTTTCAACAATTCGCATTTATGAATTCGGGGAAAGTATGAAAATAACAACCGAATATTTTGAGGAAACACAAAAATAAGTTCAAAGGTTAATAAAATAAAAGGAAAAATAATATGCCTAGCTGAAGCAAGAAAATAATAAGAAAATTAATGTCGCAATAATAATCAATAATATTAAGCCTTAAAATAATCAAAGATTCTTCATAAGAAAAGTCATATCAAATTCGGTTTTTACATTCCTAGCTCTCAGCTAGACTTTTTCTCTTATATTTCGAATACCTGCACATATTTTCTCCATTCAAAACACCTTAATCAGTTTAATTTCTGACCCATTTCAGTGTAAGCAATCCGATTAATGTATGAATACATCTGCTACGCCGCCTCTGGACTCCCTAGAATTTCGCACAAAAAATTACCTCAGTAAAATGAATCTTTTTGGGTCTCTTGGCAGGGGGATTCCTGGCTGGCAAGGAAAACACTTGAGAATTTCGGGGAATACATTTGCTGCTACGCTTTCTTCTTCTAGATTTTTTTTTATTTCCCTCTCCTGTCTGTCTGGGGGCCGGGATGTCAGGTGAAAACGGACAGCAACACCTAGGAAACTGCATACAATTAACAACGCCTTCTCCCCCACCACAGCCTCAGTATCTGCATCTGTATCTTTTGTGTGCTGTCTTCTTTTTTTTTTGCGGCATCTGGCGGCGCTGCTTGGCATTCTAATTTGCATTTCTGCATTTCCCTTCGCCTTGGCAGCCTCAATTGAATTTTGACGCGGCCGATCCTGCCTTTGGTCCTTTGGCCACCGGCGGCGGCATTATCTGCAGTTTGTTTCTTTCCTTTTATTTTTCATTTTGCTCCTTTTTTCGACGGAATGCCATGGCTTGCATGTTTTATGCATGTGCCGGTGCCCGGGACGGGACACAGATACAGGTTTCGGCCACAGATACATATAACTACAGATGCAGATACAAAAGCCAGGCGTCCAGAGTCAAAAAGCTTCCAGCTTCTGGCTTTTACTATAAAAAAATTGATGATGATGAAGCTGTATTTGTGGGGAAATGCACTCTTAAAAATTTGGGAATTTGTTGAGAATAAAATTTTATATAAATAGTGGATAGTTATTAACGTAAATATCAACATTAACACTTATCTTAAAATATTTTATTATGTGCTAAAGAAAACTGTTGGCTGTTTTTACAGAGAGTTCTTAGTTAAATATAATAATAATATGTATATATTAAATTAATATTATATTTTCCTCTTTTTTAACCAATTCAAATTTTTTGTGGTATGCAAAACTAGTGGCGTAGAAAGTTGCATAAAAAAGTATTTGCAAAAACTTGAGCTTTTGTTCGCCCTCTCAACTTAACGACAGCAAAGGAGAGCTACACATTTTCTTCTTTCTTTTCTTTTTTTTTTTGTGACTTTGGAAAGCAGGACGATTGGGAGTTTGGACGGTAGTGTTTATTTTATTTGCAGTAAGCAAAGAAACACCGCTACAAGTTGCAACTCCCTGGTAAATCCTTTTTCCTCAAATTTTCCCCTTGCCTTATCTGTCGCTGCACTTCAACGCAATGTGCGGCGTGTGATTTTTCTCATCCTTTTTCGGAATTTCTCACCACTTTTTCCCAAGCTTTGAAAATGCGATTTTCTTGTTGCAAGCCATATATGTGAGTTATTTTTTTTTTTGTTGGGAAAAGTGTGGGATAAGGAATGCAGATTTTTCGGTGCTATTCCGCTTACAACTTTACTTATGCTTCGCCATTTCAATTTCGCTCATTTTTTCCCGCTTTTTGTTGGAGTTTTAGTATTTCTTGTTTAACTATCGCATTGCATTGGATTTTCTTTTACTTTTATTTTTTTTGCCTTGGCATTAAGCAAATTTTCTTTGCTTTTTTCTTGTATATTTCCTTTTTTTTTGTGCTCTTTTTTTATTTCCGTCTCCCAGTTGGTTTTGTGGCCAATTATGTTTTTCTGCTTGCCGTTTGCTGCTGGCTTTTGCTCTATTTTTCTCCATTTTTCTTCATTTTTCTCTATTTTCCCTTGATTTCTATTTTTATTTCTTCTTTCTATTTCCAGTTCCCTTATGGTTGCCTCTTATTTTTTTTTTGTTGTGTTCTTGTTTGGATTGACATTTGACGTTTAAATGCCAAATTAGCCGGCATTTTGTGCCCTCCAAGGGGGTTGTGTTTGGTCTCTCCTTCAGTTTGATTTGTTGGCTTAAAGATTGCCTCGAATTTAGTGGGGAAAACTTTAAGGGAAAATCTTTTCAAAACAGAGCAGCTGCAACAGCCGAGATGTGAAGAAGTTTTCCCCCAGCATAATGAGTGGAAAACTTTGCCGGTGTGTGTGTCTTTTGTGCTATGATAGGTGCCAAGGACAAGGAAAGGTGGGACTAAAAGTAGTTTTACAGGGAACTTAAAATATTTTGTACAGTAAAAAATGCTTTTGTAGCTATACTTACTAAATATTACTAGCTTAATGCCTAATATAATTAGTTAATATTACTTTAAATTATAAACTCTACACCTTAGTTTTTCGCAATACTTGAGAGGTAAGAAATATTTTATTTAAACACTTTTAAAAACTTTATAAGACCGGGAATAGTATGTTATAAAATAGTAAATAAACTTAAAATTGTATTCCAAATTTTATAAATATATATAGAGATATATTTTTCTAATATTCCCCTTCCAAAGTCACAGTTTCCAACTGTCAGGCAAATATTTCCGCCTTGAACAAATGAGCTCAAAATTTATGCGGGCACAATAAAAAATGTTTAAATATCAATAAAAAGAAGCGCAGAGAGTTGCTCGACTCGACTCTGGTGCACCTGTTCCCCTGTTCTATGTGTGTGTGTGTGTAGTATCTATGTGTGCAGTTAACGAAACAGAAAATGAAGCAAAGGCTGCTGGATGCTGGATGGGTTATGGGGGTTTGAGAGCCACTGGCGCAGCCAGAAAGTTCAACTACATAAACAAGTCACGTGTGTGCAACGTGTGCGAAGTGCAGCGAAATGAATCGAGGGGGGATAGTTAGAGGGGAGGGGAGGGATTACGAGCGCGAAGGAAAATCGGGGGGAAAATGGTAGAAAAAGGGGTATCACCTGCAGACGTTTATGTGGCACTCGTAACCGGCGCCGCTTTTGTTTCCACCAGCCAACTTCGCCGTTTTGGGAGCTTTGTATTCTTTATAGACTGAGAGGAAAATTCTTAAAAAACTATTTAACTTTATTTAATCAAGAAAAATTATGTACGAAATTTAATTGATATTATTTAGCTAAGATTTTAGCTAATGAACAAGTTTATTTGCAGCAGGAAAATTTGAAACCATTTTTTAACAAGAAATTTGTATAAATAATATAAAATAATTAAAACCAATCTAAGGCTAAGAGAAAACTGTTAAAAAAAATCTTTAAAAACGATTTGGTTAAGAAAAATGTCTTGAGAAATTTTATTTGTAATAAAATATAATTTATTTTCATCGAAAAATATTTAAAATCATTTCTTAGAAATGATAATTTGCAGAAATAATTAAAACCCATCAAAAGCTTTACTTTTTCTTTAAATAAATTTGCTAAATTCTGCAGAAAATTGAGTCTAGGCTTGACTTATCCCCCTACATTTTCTCCCAGTGTCTCTTCTAAACTCTGAGACTGCTTGAGCTTCTGGTGCTTCGTTCGCCTCTAGTTCTTCTTGGTGCATATTTCACACCATGTGGCAACGCTCGCCAGAAGTTCCAGGCCTTCCATTTCCATTTTCCACCTGCTGCGAAGCGAAGCGAAATAACCGCAATGGCAGTGAGGGAAAACTCACCCACACACACATACACATACACATAAAAAGATTTACTACCATATTCCCCAGTTATTCCCGCCATCACCCTCCGGTAGCTCTCTCCCAGCTGGCAGTAAAATAGTAACTGACGGCATGCAAATTTGTTTGCATTCGCCCCTCAACAGGAGCAGGGACAGGAGCCGGAGAAGAACAAGGAGAAGCCAAAGGAGCAGCAGAAGAAAACAGGAGAAGAAGAGGAACAATGCTGCATTGGCAGCGAAAATGGCAAATGGCAACCTGCTGGCTGGGCTTTTATTATTATGGCTACAGGTATCGCACGGTGCGAGAAATTGAGCTTCAAAAGTACCTTTTTGATTTTAAAACAATTCTTTTTGCGCCTATATAAAGGTTATAATATATTTTAAGGAAATTAATCAAAAGAAGTTAACTTTATAATTCAAAAGGAAATATTTTATTGAATAATTTTGGGTTGTCAACAAAATTTGAATGTTGTTTTTTGTTGGCACAACTTACGTTCCTTTTCCATTTAATTTTCCCTATTTCCATATATAAATAAAACAACTTCTTGTAACTGATATATATACCATAAACAATGTCCCTCTTCTGTTTTATATCCAGTAAAATCATGTAAGTTTCCCCATTTACTTCCCCTTGTAAATATTTCAAGAGCATGCACTGTGTCATGATGGCAACACACCCTCACGACGCGACGCCTTCCATGTTGTTGTCGCATAAATTTTGCGGCTTCTTAAGTCGCAAGCAATAAAATAATATTAGCTGCATAGTCTATATGACCCCCGAACCCCCTACCGCCACCACCACCCCGCCCCACTTGGCTCCAGGCCGTGCCCAAAAATGTATGCAACACGACAGCAGTGCAGCGCAGCGCCAGGCAATATGATTGCAGTTGGCAGGAGCAGAAGGTTGCTTGAGAAGGGGGCGGGTGTAGCGGAAATGCAGGAAGGATATGGGCTCCCACTCAAGACAAACGCATTTGTCGTATAATTTATGACAACAACTGGAACTTTGTTGCCGCTGAATGGAAGGGGAAAGGGAAGGAGAAAGGGGAAATGAAAGGATATCCTGCACTGGAAACGGATCATTAAGGCAACTTTGTTCTTGGGACAAAAATTAACTTGATAATGGAAACTTCTTAAAGATAGCTCTTAGGAAAATAGAGTTGGTTTATATTAGGGTTTATTTATAATTTAGAATTAATCATAGCATACTTTTAGGCTTATAAATAATTACTTTACGTTTCTAATTTGCTTTATAATCTTGATAGATTTGTGTTCACAGATTTTTTTGCATAACCTTTTCTATTTTTGTTAAATTGAGTTTTTATTCAGTTCGAAATACTCACCCAATTTCTCCCTGTGCACGCCCCAAGAAGTCACAAAAGACCCAAGAGGAACAGCCTGCCGGATATAGTGTGATGTGTGAAATGCGATGTGTGGCTGTTGGCTCTTTGAAGTGTTGCATGTTATTTATGAGCGTCAAGCCAGGGCCGTTTGATTGCCCCAAAAACTGCATGTCAAACCGTCGCACACACATGCACACTTGCACACACGACCAGTGGCCATAAAACTGTGGGTCAAGTGCTTCCCGCTGGCTGGCTGCAATCAAAGTAATGCCTATAAAAAAGTTTAATGGCTACGAGGCCACAGCCAATAGCCATATAAGTCTTAGAAAGTCCCGATAAAAGTTTGATGGGTCTAATGCGACATGGTCGACGGGGGGTCGTCCATGGGGCACTCGAGGGTTAACCATTTGCTTTTACGGGGGGGGATAAAGAAATCGTAAATCAATCATTGCAATGGGCGAAAGTAATTCGAATTGGCCATGAGAATGAGTACAATTTTTATTTTGGTCAATTGGAATTTGCTGTTCAAGTTATGGGATATTGAATGACAGACAGGTTCATCTCCATTTGTTTCGAAAAGTAATTAAATTTTAAATGTTTTCAAGGGGGGGTTTTAATTATAATAAAAATTTGCAATGAGCTCACCTTTTTTCAGTTTGATTTCAGGTTGTTAAATGGTCTTAATTAAATTTGTAATAGCTAACTTATAGAATCTATTAAAGATCTCTTCAGATTTCTTGAAAAGAAAATTTATTAGCAAACTATCTTTACTTTAAAACGTTTAAAAATATGCGCATACCTTTTATATTTTTGGCAGCCGTTCTATATTTCAAATTACAATCGCTGCACAAAATTAGCTTTAATCAAGTCTTAAAGTATGCAATGTCCTAGCATACTTTCAGTTAACTTAAAAATAACATTTATGAAACCCTGAAATTTTTACCGCCCCTTTCATACTTCCAATTGCAATCTTTACACACTGAATATAAAGTAATTTTCCATCAGAAACTCGAGAAATGTGCCTCACGTCTCACATCCCCACAAAAGCCATATAAATGTGCCCATCCGTTGCAACAGCCATCTACACTCTCTTGGCCTCCGCAAAATGGCCCCTAAAACTGGTTCACAGGTAACTGTCAGGCCGCAATCAACATTAGCTCAGATGTCCAACTATTTCCAGCCACCGCCGCCGCCCCTGTTTCGCCCCAAGCTGTCACAGCAGCCAGCTCTTTTGCCAAACTGTCATTATGGGCTCGAAGATAAACGACTCTCTGGCAAATTTTTCTCTTTTCCCTGTGTCCCCGTGCCCCGTGTCCCGTGTCCCGGTGTCTCGTTTCCCTTTTCCTCAGCAGGAAAATGGGGGAGGTACTTTTGCTGGCGCTGCCGCTGACTTTTCATATGGCCGCGGTAGGAACAATTTAAAGTTTTGGCTATTAGTCCTGCTGCAGGGACTGTGGCTGCTGCCTGAAAATAGTTTCAAGTTGGCAAAAGTTTCAATAGCCAAAGTAAAGCAAAAAAAAAAAAAAAACAAAAATTGGCGGAGAACCTGTGGAAAAATGTGATGGGGGAAAAACAAGAGCAGCATCGATTGACATTGCAGTGAATGCTGCAACTCTTTTGCCCCACCATTTTTCCCGCTTTTCCCGAGTGCCTGTCATCAATCTGGGGGACCCAAAGTTTGACTCAGTTTGTGTCTGTTTTCCAGGGGTTTTTCTTTAGCTTGAGCACTGAGGCGAGCAAGTTATTGAAAAAGGTGGTTACACAAATTTAATTAATTCTGGAAATTTTTTATAGAAATATTAACATAATAATAACATACGAATTTAAGCTTTAATGACATTTCAAATTTGTAAGTAATAATCTTTAAAGTGTAATTAAAATAATCTTTAAAGTATTTTAAATAAATTTTAATAACTTGTTTCCTTTAAAATATTTTAATTTACTTATTTAATAATACTTAAAAAGGTTTATTAACATAACGTCTAAATAAACATACTTAAAATGCAATTATAAAATATATATTATACTTTTTAAAGGTTTATTAAAATGCTTATATATTTTTATAACCTATTTAAATAATTTTTATACATTTAGAGAACTTGTTCCTTTTTATTTTCTTAAAGTAAAAGTAATACAACCAAGACAAACTTAACTTCATGAAACAAATTACGAATGCATTTTTGATGAGTTTTCCTCACTGCATTTTTTGGTGTGCAGTTTTTTCCTCTCACAATTTTTGTTTATAGCATGTCAACGCCTAATGACGCGGCCATTTTTCATGCAAAAATTTCCTCTTTTCAAAAAAAAAAAAGGAGGAGAAAAAAGAAAGAACGAGGCCTGGTTGGGTCAGCTATCATTCTATGGCCGTGGGCCTCCTCGCGCTCCTTCGGCATTGCAGCCATCCTAACACTTGCACTCACATATGGCCGGGGCAGGAAACGTTTAGTTGCAAGATAAATTACCCAGCCAGCTGGATAAAGGGGGCGTGGCACGTGTCGGGAGTGGAAAACGAGGGGGTTCCCACTGACTAAACTGATTTCATGCAATTTGGCTCGCAGCGCTGGCCCAAAAGTTGCAACTGGCAATCGTAAATTGTTCGCTACCAACATTCGTACTTCCTGGCACAATTTCTCCGGCTCGAGGCTGGGAAAAATCAGAACATAAGTGAAAACTTTGGCCAATTAATGGCATCATTGAATTTCCACTTGACTTTTTCTTTTTGCCCCCCCGAACACCCACATCCCACACCCACCCTCCTTACACACAGTGATTTTTTGCGATTTTATTTTGTTGCTGCCAAACTGGACGATGACTGGCCAAAGGGAGTTCAATTTTATATCCTTGGAAAGTGTGGAAAACCCCCTCGTGCTCCCCATGTGTGTGTGTGTGTGCTCAAAGTTTGCTGGTGAAAAATGGCCCTTCGCATAGATCTCCTTGTGGAAAGTGGAAAGTGGAAGAGTCTGAGTCTGAGTTTGAGCTGGGATAAAAGTGATAAATGAATTTTGCACAAAAGTAATTAAAAAGTAAAGTAACTAGCATCGTGTGTTGGATGGGGGCTTAAGAGCCGGGACTCCATCTAAAACTTTGCCATCAAAGAAATCTAATAAGATGTTTTAATAGTTAAGGAGCTGGGGCGGAGCCCAAGGAATTTGTATTTTTCAGGCCGCAGCGCTTCTAAACCAAAATTTGAACAAAAGATTGATGATGGAGACAGTTTTTGGCTGTTTATAAATTCCTTCGAGTCGGCCTTTAATTTTCTTTAAGTCTTTGTGCATTTTTGATTAATATTTGTGGGCATTTCTTTGGGAAAGCAATAGCTTGTTAATTACAAGCTTATTTTAAAGCAATTTTAAATAAAAAGCAGGATTTTTAATATTTTAAAAAATATATCTTGGTGAACTATTTATAAATATTTCCCATTTTTTTGTTTATTTTTCACAAAGATTTCCCATAAGCTTGCTCTCTTGAAAATTCCTTTAAAAAATATTTGCATTTCATTCGTCTGCCAAAGAATATTTCGGCAACTAAATTCGGCAATTAAATTGATGATGTTTATGTTGATGCTGGGACCACTTCACACACACGCACGCACGCACTGCGAGAAAAAAGGAGAAGAACGAAAATCATTTACTTATTAAATCCTTTAGGCAAACATTAATTTCCAACCGCAGAAACAAAAAGCGGCTAGCTAACCCCGAAAACAAGCAAACAAATGGGGGCGGGCGAGGGAAGGCGTGGCGCAAAGTGCTTTTCACCTGATTGGGGGGAAACTCAGGGGACGTGCGGGGAAATTCGTGGGAGAGTCAGACAAAAGCGCAAATTAACAGTTTGATTTTCACCGCCCGCCCCTCTTGGCGCTAAACAAAAACGCAACGAAAAATCAACAAAACGAACGCCGGCCAAATCGATTTGAGTGGCTAAAAGAGTGGAAAAGCGCGGGGGCTGTCATGGGTTAAGGCTGGCAGGTGGATGGATGGAGGCGGGGGTTTGGGGTGCTGTTTTAGGACGGTGCTAACCAGTTCTCGGGGCTGCCAGCACTTTGTGAGAATCAACGAAACAAAATCAAAGCTCTATTGAATTTTCTACTAAATGGCATTTTGAAAGCAGCCAAACAACGCCGTCGTCCGCAAGAAAATAGAGGGGAGAGCACACAACAAAAATAAAAACAGAAGCAAACAAACAAACAGAGCAAAGAGCAGGGGGGGTTAAAGGTTGCCCTTTCACCTCCGCCACCCTTAGTCCCCACCCCCGCTTCTTCACCTATTGGGAAGTCATAGAAAAGTGCACGAAAAGTGTTACGAAATGCCAACAAGTTCAAAATGCTTTGACATGTGCTAAAAGGGTTCTCCAAAAAAAAGAAAATGTACCCAAACATATAAATAAACATGCACTGGGAGAAAGACTGAGAGCGAGAGGTTATTTAGGAAATAATTTCTTAAATGTGTGAGAGAGAAATGTTATTTCCAATTAGCATACTAAATATATAATTTGTTAGACTATTCAAGAAGTTGAAATATTTTAGGTTTTACATTTAAAAAGTGTTTTCCAGTAACTTAAAAAATTTATTCAACTAGGATCACTGTCAAAAAACATAAGGCAAAAATTAAGAGTCCTTTAAAAAAATATTTCTGAATATGTGAGTAAGCTTGAAAGCTAATGGTTCCTTCAAAAATACTACAAAAATAATATGATAGTATTTAAAATTATAATTTAATTTAAATTACTAATAAATGCGGTATCTTACAATTATATTAAATAAATATAATTTTGTACAGTAATAAAGTTGTTGATATATTTTATAACAAAATGTAAGACTAGTATTTTATCAGAAATTCAATACAGAATAAATTATACCTACTTTACTATTTAAATATATATTTATTTATTATTGATTTACACTTTTTGTAAGCTTCAAAATTAGTTTTAAATAATTAAAACTATTAAAACGGTAGAAAAGAAAAGATAATTTATTAATCTTCCGTGATGTTTATATAAAAAAAGTTAAGAAAATTAATGTATTATATTTTTAAATATTTTTCCAGAAAATAAAAACTATATTTACCTTTTGAAATGATTTTAAAATAATTTAAATCACGAAAACAGTAAGAAAATAAATTGTATTCAAATTAATTCTTCATAATTTATATTAAAAATTTCTCCCGGTGCAAATATATATAAAAAAAAGGAAAACCCAACCAGGAAAAGCTAAGGTACACAATATTTTGCCACAACACTTTTTGGGTTCCAGCATTTTGACCGCACACACACACTAGCACACACTCTCAGAGAAACAGAACCAGAAACTCATACATATGTGTGGCTGAGGTGTCATGTGTCAGCGGCATAATCACACCCTTTTTGGCAGAGCCTCTGACCCGCCCCCCCCTGGACAGGGATTGAAACAGGTAAAGGGGGGGGGGGCAAAAAGAGGGACACCTTCTCGACCTTTGTCAACGTGTTCAACGAGGTTCAGACAGCGTTTAGTTTTGACACACTGAAAACTGTTGAGGTAGCCAGCAGCGGGTTAACGGGGGGACTGGCCCAGAAAACAGAATGGGATTCGATGCGGGGCTAATGGGGTTAAGGGGCAGAGTCAATGGGTCAACTTGAAGGTATTTTTTTTTTGCTCGAAAAACGGCGTTACAGTATTCGGAAAAGGGAAATAATTTCCATAAATGTGTCATTTAGAGAGGGGCTTAAAAAACTATAAATGAATATAACATACGAAAGTGGGTCAGTGGAAAATAAAAATAAACGAGGGTAGGAGGAAAAACTGGAGTTTTTTATTGAGCGAAAATGAAGAGAGTATCTTTTATGGATTTAGTTGGATTTGTTTTTTGAAGTTTTAGGTATTTTCTAAAGATTTTCATTAAGGAATTTAAGTAATGAATGATTATATTTTTGCTGAAAGAGGTAATAAGTCCTGTAAACATAAGGCTTAATTATATACTTACATTTTGTAAGCAAAGAATTTTAATAAAACAAGACATTACGAACTGTATTTAGACATTAAAAACCATGACCTTTCCAATAACTTTTCTCTTAATTTCTGCTTAGTTTCCACTTCCTCCCCCAACTCGTCTTAATTTAATTTACAAAAATTCCTAATGCATCACAAAAATGTTTATTATTCACCGCGAAAATTGATTCGCGAGCATTCCTTGCAAATGGCTCGACAAGCGGAAACGGAAATGTCATATTCTATATTCATATATGCCAAAAAAAAAATTGTATATACATATACTGTCATGGCCAAAAATAATGGACCACGTTTCCTACAAAATTTGTTTGCGTGCCAATTTTTGGCTCCACGTTGCCAGAGAGCCACAAAATGCAAAAAAAAAGAAAAAGGAAAAGCACATCGAACAAGCGCCGAGGAAATGCGAGGAAAAACTGTGCCAGTCATTACATTTATTGCGAGCACATTCAATATTGAATGAATGGCCCGCATGGATTTTCTATTTGAAATTAACAATTCAATTTCATTTGCATTTCAATGGCGAAAATGGTGCCAGACAAGTCGAGGCGAGGCTCGTGGCCGAAAGTGGAGCCGGCCTTTGTTGCCGGCGAAATTTATTTAGCACTACAAAAATTGCCCCGGCAAGGAATGTGAAAGCATATAAAATGGACATAAGTGAGGCCAATGCAAGACACATGGAAAAAAAAAGAGCAGCGACCGGAAAGCGGAAATTCTTTTTGATCAGCCAAATTTAACTGGCATTTTCACGAACCAAGTAAATGAATGCGAAAGGCATCCATTAAGCGTGTGTATGTTGTGCCATATTTCGATACAAATTGCCTTTAAGGGAAGGAGAAGAGTTTTATGAAAGGAAATGAGAACAGGAGCTTTAATATTCTTTAAAATTTGCTTAAATTATGCTTGTGGGGTTTTAAAAATAATTTTAAAATTTCCTCCGCACAAAGTGTGACCACATCTAACACTGTATTTTATTTTATTTAAATTTAAAGTAGACTTGCTTCTTATTTAATCTAAGATACTCATTCTTTCGTTTCTTTGTTTCTGTTTAAACATTATTTATTTAACTTAGTTTCTCAGATGGAGATTTATTTTTGCGGTTAAGATTTTCTATTATTTTTGTGTGTTTTCAGAGAGTCAACACTTTTTATTTATTTAATTTGACTTTTTTTCTATTTTCTTTAAGAAAAAAAAAAAAACAGCCTTGATTAAGCTTAGCCACAACTTTAATATACGTTTTGAATTTTATTATGAGACCTGACATTTTTTAAAGTATGATCCATAAACTCCACGTAGCACCCAAAAGTACCCCAGGAGCCTTTCTGGCATTCAATAAAATCAGAAATCAATTCCCAGCGCAAATTTGATGCGCTTTTCCAAATAAAATATGCAAATCGAACGCACACAGAATTTGAATTCGTTTATTAATAGATGCGAATAGAGCGAACGATGCATTTTTTATGCATTGAAATTTGGGAAAAACACTTTATTTGTCAATGGACTCTGGCACTCTCGTGTCAGAATATTTACATACAGCAAAACGGTGAGCTGGCCAATTTAAAATTGGTCTGCAAAATCGGGTTAGAGGTTAGCTGAGCCCTGGACTCGTTAGGCCAAATTGAAAATTACACAATGGGACGGGATGCAAACTGGATTTTATTCCTGGCGTTGGCATAATTTATGCTTAGCACAGTTTGGCAGCCACTGGACGAGTGGTTGATAAATAATTAAGCCTCCTCCCCTCCCGAAAAACACGCTTAACAAATCCATCCTCAATTATTCATTCAACAAAACTCGGCTTGCTGAGTGTTCTTCTGCGTGGGGCAACAGGGGGTTAACTTCTAATGGAGCAAGCGAGGGGGGGGCGGAAGAGAAGAGGCGTGAAGCCTCAATTAGAAAATGAAGATAACTTTTCTAGGGAGAAACGAGAACATAATGAGCATGAATATGGAACTTTTTTTTAGCTAGATAGGATTAAATTTTTTAAATTTATTTTTCATGTATTTTTTTTTTTATTTTTTACTAACAAAGCTTGGAAATGGTTTTATTCTTTTAATATTGATTGTAAAAAGTAGGTAAATATATGTTGATAATCTGATTTGAATATTGGAAAGTGAATTTAGAATTTGTATCATAAAAGAATAATTTTATAAATATTTATTTCATATATGTACATTTCTTAAATTAATATATTTTAATCATACCCACAATATTGATAAATTTATATATTTCGTGAAATTTATTAAAGAATTACTAATAAATTGCTTGAGATTTTTTGATTTATTTATAAATTTCGTAAAATTAACACCAAAAATTCGACCTGAACATTTCTTTAGCTTAAGATTTTTATATAAACCTGAAAACGTGATTTATAATTTTGGAAATATATAAAAAGTATACCAAAATAATATTAAATATATTTATTTGTATTTATCCCTTATTTTATATTAATATATTTAAATTTCCCCCAAAATACCCCAATAAATATTACCCATAAATAAGCTGTTTAACCAACACTGATGTCGACAAAATTGAGGGGACCAAAACAATAAAGGGGTCAAAATTTTGGGGGCTGCCTCATGGTTAGAATAAATGGATGCCTCGGCAGGCCTTTCATTTCTCAACTCATTTATGAATTTTCATCATCTGAACAAAGGGGGAGGGGAATGGGTGACAAAACTTTTTCAATGTTTTGATGTGTTATTTGAATTGCCTTTCGGCTTGTTTCGTTAATTGTTGCAACAAAAGCAATAAGAACAAATTACCACAACAACAAGAGTTGGAAGACGGAAAGAATGGTAAAGTTGAGAAACATTTTTCAACTTTAGCTTGCATTTGCCGAGTGATTTCATGAAGCGCATAATTACGCAAATTAGCATAAATGAGTGCGAAAGAAATCGTGCAACTCCCCCTGCAATTCGTGCCACCCTTCATACTTCAGTTTTCCATTTAAAACACGACCACTTGGAATTGATAAAGAAATAACAGTAAGTATGGGAATAATGTGGAGTTGTAGAGAACAGAGAATATGCTTTGGATGCTTTTTAAAACAATTAATTAAATTAAATGCATAAATATTATTATGGTCAATAAGAGTTACCTAAATATTAAGACTATATAATTTCCATTTACAATTTTAAATATTTTAATTTGTGATATAATAATTCCTTAAATATTTTATTAAAGAATAACTCTTTATATTCTTTTTTCAAAAATCCCATATACCCCTCTCACTTAACAGAGTATTCGAAATGAAACTCAGGCTGTGCAAATGTTTAAAAAGCCCTTTTTATTTGTTGGTTATAAATTATTTTTGCAAATTTTATTTAATGCAAAAAGAAAGAAATTAAAACAGCCGAAGGACTGAGTTCCAAGAGGAGAGATGCCAAGTGTTTGCCAAGCCAAAAAGCAAAACATTAAAATAACTCGACTCGGAAAAAAATTATATATATATAAAAAAATGAAGGAAAATTGCTGCCCCGGCGCTCGCTCATTTAAAAGCCCCCTCCCCTCCCTCGGGTGGCGAGGCAAAAAGTCATTTCAAATGTTAATGAGCTCGTGTAAATAGACAAACAATGGCAAAAGAGGATTGAGCTGGCGGGAAGGGGTTCCTTTGTGTTTTTTTCTTTTTTTTGGCGTTGTTGTAACCAAGTGCCTTGCCAGAAAGTAGTTAAAAATTTTCCAAGTGAAATTTGAAAATGGAAACGTAAAAGAAAGGCGAGTTGCATTTTATGGCCAACGCCATCAAATTTGCATGCTAAGCAAGCGAAGCGAATAAGGACAGCAACAGTCGAGCCGAAAGAGACAGAGAACGAGAATTTCGGAAGATAAGAGCCTCAACTTGGAGTGGCTTATAGACAGAAATCTCCTTCGAAACAAGGGAATTTAATAACTAGGAAAGATTCTCACTTGAGGAAGTTTTCTAGAGGCTGCAATAAGCACAAGTTAAAGCTACATTTGTTAAATATTTGAAATATTGAAACTATGTCCATGTCCCTTCTGAAGAAACAAAGCTCAATGTCCCGGAAACATTCACTGGACATCATCGCCTTTTCCTCTATGATTTTCTGATTCATTATAAGCCCCAATGATCCGCTCAGCTCCTGGACAGCAAAGCCCCCTAAAAGCTGAGGCAGCCATTTTCCGCCCAGCCTCCTCATTTTCCAAATCAATCCTAGCCCACACCCTTATGTCCCACATAAATCATTAAGGCGGCTGTGGCGTTAATTGTTTGACCAAAGTCCGGGCTCAGGGAATCGAAGGTAAGGTAAGGATAGGGAAGAATCAAGAATAGAGCGAAGGGAAAAGGGAAAAGCGGCCAGAGAATGTGGAGAGAAAGCCACTAAGGAGGACTGCTGTCAATGGGACATTATTGATGGGGCCGAAGGACAGGACAGCTCTGGCATAAATGATTTGATTTTGGCTCAGGATGTGACTGTCAATGGTAGAACTACAGCACTGGGAAAAAGGGGAAAATTCTGAAAGAAGAAAGGGAATAAAGCTGAACAAAAGCTAAAGCTATAAATAATTTCTTAGAAAATATAAATAGTAAGAAATTAAAAGATTTCATCCCATTTGGTAATAGTAACCTTTAACCCAAGTTATAAATTGGTTTTTAAATTATTAATTCAACTATTAAATCGCTGAGACTTAATCCCTCCTAAAGTTTACTTGCAACGCCTGCAGGCATTTCCCTGAGCACTCTCTCTCTCTCTCGATTTTCCCCGACAAACACACCTGGCGAATGCGTAATATTTTTGTAGCAAAACCCAATGTTCAACCATAGTGTGAATATATATGTTAAGTAACCTGACCGTGGGGTGTGTGTCCTTGTAATGTTAACAGCTCGTAGCAAACTGTAAGTAAACATACAACATGGTCAAATAAGGTAACTCCAGCGGATGTTGTTGTTGTTGGCGCATAATTCAATATTCGATGTCGATTGGCGGCACTGGAGTTGTTCTTGTTGTTATTGTTATTACTGCCGCTGCAGCACAGTGTGAGTTTGCTTGTCTAATTAAATTGACACATTGACAAGTTCGTGCTCATTAGCCAAAGACATAAACAACGTCGAGAAACTCATGTTCCGGCCTGCCCCTGCCCCTGCCCCTTTTCCCTTTTTGTTTAGTTTATAGATTTACGTTTATTTATGATATACACAGAGAACAAAATCTCTGTACTCGGAGGCGTGGTCGAAACACGCAACACACACGTTAATAGGCCACACGCCATAAATCATGAAAGGAGCTCGAAAGAGAGAGCAGGAAAGTAGGCGGTGCGATGGTCAGCGGGTTCACAGGTCACTGTATCAGTGTATATCGCCTGTATCAATGCTCCACCCACCGCCTCACTGCGGGGTAAAACAGCAAACTTGGCTCGAATTATTTATATAAAAAATGGCTGAACCACGTAACGCGTGATTTATTTACTAAACGTGCAACAAAGCGAAAAGAAAAAAACCTCAGCAAAAATTACAAGTGCCACACAGGAATCGAAAAGTGCACAGGGGGAAAAAATGTGTGAATATTTGGGAGTTCGATTTTGATGAGTATAAATTAATTATGTGAATTATAAATTAATTGTATGGAAATAAATATAGGCCTTGAGCAACAGTACCTATAGAAGTTGTAAGTCTTACTTCAAAAAGTTAAACAAAATATTTAATTAAACAATGCACAAAGAAAAAATGTCTATATATTTCAAAGGAGTTTATTTAAGAATAGATAATTTATTTATGTATTTTTTGAGCATTTCTTATTTATTTTAAAGAAATTTTTAATGCATTAAATACCTAATAACTAGATAAGTTAAAAGGATTGGAATTGAAGAATGTATAGGAAAAAAATATGTAAATAATATTTGGTAGTTGCTAAGTTCATTTATTTAATTAGGTTAATTTATCACTGTATTTTTTATGATAATGTTGAAAAATTATTAAGAAAGTATTACTTAATTTAAAGCTTCAATTAACAGGGAAGTAATAAGACTAGACTACAAAGTTAAATAAAAATATTGTGACCATTTAAATTAATCAAAATAAATTATAATAATTTTATTTTATTCTATTTTATTTATTTCCCATATTTTATTATATTTTATTTAAATTTATTTATATCATATTTGACACACTGTTTTCTTAGTGCCCTAAAAAACACCCAGGTCTAAGGTTATGTCCTAGAATTCCTGGCCATTGTCTGTGCCGCCTTGTTCATAAATAATATTTCTAAGCCGGGCCAACATGCACACACCGACATATGTTATGAGTGCTTCCCCGTGTTCCCTTGGAGGGGACTTCGGGGTAGTATCTATATATCACAATGTTTATGTGCCTCGTCTCCGTGTGGGGTGAACCGACAAAGGCATTTGTCACAGTTGAACGCCGTTAACCGTTAACAAGAAACAGCTCCGAAATGGCCAAGAAGCACCTTAATCAGTTCAGCAAGAATAAACAGGACACACAAAAAAAAATATACAAACAAAAAAAATCAGAAGGGAGCAGGTGGACTCTGGAGTTTTTGCAGTCAGTTTTGTGGTTATAATTTCGAGCAGGGAGCAAGGAGCAGGGGGGCCTGGCCTGATTGCCAAACTTTAGCTGATTGAGCGAAAAAAAAAACCAAGAAAGCAGCACTTGGCCAGGAATTCCCAGGATGACGAAATAGCCACAAGAAATCCCAGCCAATCAATCTTACAAATATTTGACTTGTTGAAATAAATAGAGAAAAAAGGAGAGAGTTTAGATAATTGAAACAAAAGATGTAATCAAACTTGGAATAGATTTATTTATTTGTGAAGGAAAGCGAAAACTTCACTGGAAACTTGATGGGAATTAAGAAAGAGTTAAGTGTATATAAATCTATTTATATTTTTCGTAATAAATTAATAAAAGACTCGCCAGGCCCAGAGTTTCACTAATGATTTGGGAAATTGCTTATTTATTGTCCGACTTATTTCGGGACAAACAACAATTAAATTTAATAACCTTGAAATTGTTCCCCTAATATCCTGATTAATTATAGTTTCACTTAAGGAAAATGCCCCAACTACTAGTGCCTTAAATTAACTATACCAATTAGCTCTCTCACCCAACCCCAACTCCCCTTTCCAATTTAAACTCTGCCTCCTTCACTGCCTCCATAAATAGTTCCAATTGCGGGCAGGACCAGGCTAAATCATCATTTATGGCAGCATCTGTTTGACAATCTTCCGCCGAAGCAACGCCATTCATTATCTTTCGCTAATTGAGTCATCTGGCAGTGGCTTATCTATCATCTTATTTGTGTGGGGCCACTGCGGAATATGTATATATATCGGAACGGGAACTGTGGGTTATGGCCCCGGCCTTCAATCATGCTCAGGAAACGAGCCTATCCTGCGAGGGGGGACACCTCGTCGTACCACTCCTGTACACACGCATCATGTCGGCCATTATTTATCTTTTACTCCTTTGAAAAGAAGGCACATCATGCGAGGACTCCCCTACTTTCAACTCCGCGTGTTGCTTTCCCCCTTCCGCTTCCCTCTCATTGTGTGTGTTGTGTGTATTTTTGGCACAAATTTTCTTTCCGCTTCCTATGGCGAGTTTTTATGACAGCTACGCGAAAAACAGTTGAGCACCAACGAGAAAACAACATGGAAAATTGTTGGAAAAAATCTAGAGGAGCAGAAAATAAAAAAAAAAAAATGAAGAGAAAATACCGTTTGAGTCCGCTCGTGCACACAGCTTGAAACAACATTTTCCTTCCCTGCCATTAGTTTGGTTTTTGTGTGGGATTTCTCGGTTCTTGTTCTTAAGCATTTTCCGGAGGACAACGCACTTCCTGCTTTCAGCCGAAAAAAAATAAGGGAAAAAGGTCCTTGAACCTACACCCCCGGCATGCTAGATTTTCCGCACGATTTCAACAGCAACTTGTACTGCTAATTATTTGAGAACATTTTTGAAACAAACCGGTAAAAGGATTGTAATTAGGATACTGTTTTTTTATTATTCCTTATTAAATTTAATATAAAAATATTTTTGAACCTATTGTATGCAAAAAAATTGTTAAAACCTAACACAATTGTTTGCTTAATTATAGAAAAATTTAAGACAGGAAATGATTTCGTAAAAAATTGTATAAATTTCTTTATTATAATGCTATAAATAATTTCTTAAAAAAAGGAATATTAAAAAAATGTAGAAAAATGATTCAAGGTTTCACCTCTCCTTCCTTAAAAAATATTTTCTAATTATGAAGCACCCTAGAAATCTCTGCACCGTATATTCTGCCCATTTTTCCCAGCAATTTCATTTCGTTGCGGAATTTTTCGGTAGGTTTTTTTCATAGACCTCGTTTGTATTAAGTTCTTTGGCCTACATACACTTTTTTTTCGGGAGCTACGGCCGTGTGGTCATGTGTCATTTTGGTCATTTGTTTTAGACAAACCCCCAGTGGACTTTCCCAGCTCTCGCTCTCTGTGCAATCCAACTCCCAGCTCTTTGGCCCGTCGGAGGCCCATCTGCACTGAAGTGCATTCAAACGTAAACGAGCTGCATTGGCCGCAAAACAAAGCGGGCAACAACCGAAAAAAATATGCGGGAGGGGAGAAAGCCAGAGTTTTCTGAGGGTTAGGAGGAGTTAGGGGAAGAAAAGAGGAAAAAAAAAACAAGGAGAAAAAAAAGGTTTTAAAACCTAAAACACAAAAATTGCGGCCGTGGCAACATCAACAGCAGCAGTAGCAGGGCACTGGGAGAAATTATTGTATTAATAGTAATTGAAATTGTAATTGCTAAAATTTATTTTTAAGGTATTAAATATAATCCACCAGAGCCTCAGAAAAAATTTATAAAATATTTAAAAAAACTTCTTGCTAGAAAACAGAGATCCAAGCAAAGCATCTCTAAATATAAAGACAGGCTCCTTTTCTGGTGAAGTTCCAATAAATACTTCCTTCTCTTAAATAATTAATAATATTAGACAATTTTAGATACATTTTTAAACTTCTTCAAGCTAAATATAAACAAATTCCTTCGTTCTAAATATTCTTCTTTCTTACAAAAATTTCCTGAATAATTTTCTCCCTGTGTGCAGTTAAACCGAATCCAAAACTCCACTCAAGCTGTGTGCTAAACTTCAGCGACACTCTGCGCCGTAACCCCCTCTTATTTGCCACCCATTCTAACCTCTTTTCAAGGCCCCACGCCACTTCCCCCGCCTGGCCGTCCTTCGTCCATTCAGTCAACAAATATGTTCAACATGCCACAGCTCGTCCTGGCCCATTGTGTTCCTGATCCTGATCACTGCGCTGTGCATTTTAACGCTGGCTTCGCTTTTTTGCGGCTTTTCGTTTCCCCCGATTTTATTTTTTTGTGGAAAGGGTATGCCGGAATTTGAATGCGGGATGTGACAATTGGGGGCAGAGTGGAATTAATTCCTGTTTATTCATGGTGGCTTTTGGGGGGAGAAGATCGAAGCAAGGTTGAGCAGGTATTATGAAGAGAGGGAAAGAAAAGAAAACTGCAGGTTTTTGTTGTATAGTTTTTCTCCTACAATCCTTCAGTTTTCTTAAAAAAATAATATTTTTTAAATTTATAAATTACCAAATCCCAAAATTTAAATTAAACTTAAAACTATTCCTCAGGATATCCCTTAGTGTGATTATATCTTTGTATCCTTTTAATTTTGTTTACTTTTTCTGCTCGCATATTTCTTGACTGTTTTTTGTTTTTGGTTTGGGTTTAACTTTAAATGAATTTCTATTATTTTTGTGTTTATTTGAGCTTTGCAGTTCCGCCCCTGTCCCACCACTCCCCCTTTTCCTCGATTTTCCTGCACATTTTTCCAACGCTCGGCAGCCGAGTCGAGTTGTTCCTTGGTCTTATCCTTGTCTGCTGCTGTTTTATTCTGGCACTCATTGCTCTCCTTGGCTGTTGTTCCTCTTGTTCTCGCTTGTTTTTCTTGTTTTTCCCCCCCTCGATTTTCCACGTTATCATTGTTGCTGTTGTTGTTGTTGTTTACTGCTGCACACAACTAAATTGGTATATCCGTTTTTATTAAGCAACATTTCCGGTTTCTCTCCAGTGTTTTTAGCTGCAATGGCAGGTTGGAAGGAGGTGGCATCGCAAACTCTCGGCCAGTGACAATTTTTCATGCTGTTGTCAGTTTTTCCTTCACGGAAATCTTTTCCCCTCCTCAGTTCGTTAGTTTTCCTGCGCCATGTGCGAGTATGTGTGTGTGCTTTTCGTATTTATCTTTGTTGTGCTTGTGCTTACTTTCTTTTTTTTTTTGGTAGCAAAAAAATAGAACTCATTACGTATACGCAACGTGGCGTGTCACGTAATTCATGCTTGGCTGGCATCAAGCAATTGATTTGTGTTCCACATTGATTGCCCCACTGCCCCCAAGGCTAATAATCTCACTAAAAATCACCCACGGTGGGGCTTCGCCTTCTCTGAATGCCGCTCATTAAAATGTATGCATTCAAATTAAATTCTGTAGTCTTTTTCTTTTTGGGTAAAGCGGGTTGCAAAAGAGCGAAATAAATGGTTTCAGGTCTAAATGTTCAACGCTTATCTCAATGGAAGTCCTAGAGGACCTCATAAATATTTACACGGAGAAAAAATATGCTTTTTAAAGGCTGACGTAAGCTTGAAATTCCTAAAAAATTAATTTATTCCCTTAACTTTTGATTTAAAAATGTTGTAAAATGAAGACAAAGTAAAATAAATATATTGTAAATATTTGTAAGATTTAAAATATATTTCGTAAATTAATATTTATTACAAGCTTAATTACAAGAAAGAATTTCAGGAAGAATATCTTTTAATTATTTATTTTCGTAAAAATCTAAAACAAGTCTAAAAAATACTTTAGGAACTACATTTTTATTTGTAGACTTTGTAAAATAAATAATAAGTTCAATAAATATATTTATATTATTTATATCCTTGAAATAAAGGAACTAAAATATAAATTATAATTATATAATCACACGAAATAAATTCAGAATGTATATAAACTCTTCTCTTTGTTAAAAATGTAAAACAAGTCAATGAAAATCATGACAAACTATATATTTATTGTACCATTTTGAAAAATATATTTAGCAACCCATAAATATATTTTAATATTTTATAAACCTAAAAAACAGTGACTAAAATAAGCTACTATATACTATATATTATAATTTATAGTGTCAAGAATGAATATCCTTAAACAATTCTCTTTCTCACAAATCTTAAACAGATATAAAAAATTATGAAAAAATTAGATGCCAGCTTAAGTTCCCTTCCATTATTTTCCATTATTTAATTCTCCCCTTAAAAAGCAATCCTACATCCTTTTAAACACACTTTTTTGTGATGTGCACAGATGTGTGAATAAAATTCGAGCCCTTTTCGTGTGGTCAAATATGTTTAGACACATTTAAACTGGCTCAAGCCCCGTCTCTCTCGCCTTCTCGTTTACATCCCTGTGGGGCTGTGTCAAGGCGCAAGATAGTTTCAAAAGTGATTTGGGTACACTTTTGGGATTTGAAGTTCGCCTAGCCTGTGTACTCTGGGAGGGACCCACAAGCACTCTGGTCAACGGCATATTAAATTAAAGCGTCTGGTCGTTGTCCCTTTTTTTCTGTGTCTCTGTGTGTGTGTTGGGTGTCCTCGGCCCAAGTGTCAGTTGCAAGTGTCAAAGGTGCTTCTGTTTTTAAATTATCCTCAGAGCCACAAAAAACATGACAACAAAGTTGTGTGAATATGCGTTTAGCCGCACAAAACTCTATCTTCTTTTTTGCCTATAGATAAGAGCCCAGGGTTCGTACGGCTCGGGGTCTCTCGGAAAATGTATATATGGAACAGGGCAAATTATGCAGAAAACGGAAAATATGAAAATATAATTTTCAAGCACACAGAAACACAAGGGTCCCTTTCTGTCTCCTGTAAAGTGAATCTGTTAAGAGATTATTCTAATAGAAAACTCATAATAAATACTACAAAGTGGAGGCGAAATGGAGATGAACTGAGAAGAAGAGCGGAGATTTGGTTTAGAAATAAAAAGGCTTAATCCTTGTAATAATTAAAGAAAACCTGAACAAAGAGAATTAAACTACAAAGAAAATAAATTAATATTTGTAGCTGAAATTAAACAAAACCCAAATCAAGTGGAAATCTTCTTTAATAATTAAATCAACAACTTTGTGTGGAAATCTTCTTTAACAATTAAATCAACGAGTTTATTACTTTGTTCTGTGTACTCAGAAAATCGCACAAATTTTGAATTGATTTCTTATTTAATTACTTTGATTGTTTGTCAACCAAAAAGTTAGCTAACTTTGTAAATTTTAAAATCCAAAACCAATTGACCAACCGCAAAGTTCTGCTTTGATTTTTCGAGGACTCGTTTCAGCTCTCGAAAACAGAGTGCAACAAAGAAAATGCTCAATTAGTCGCGCTCTCAACGACACGAGCATTTTCCGGCTAGGGAAATGCAGCAAACACTCACACACACACACACACACGTGCAGAATGGCCTAATTAAAAAGCATAATTTAATTAAGAGGCGTCAGCTGGCCGAGTTTGTTGGTGCTTGACAAAAACAGAAAGCAGCGACGAGTGGAGGCCAAAACTTCTGGCATATGCCACAGAACAAGAACGTAAAATCAACTACACTTTGAGATAATATTGTAAACTATTAGGAAAAGGTGTTAAATATTATTTAGTGGGGCTTATGGAATTTAATTCTTATTTTTTCTTACTAGAAAATTAAAAGAAAACAAAAAGGTAGCAAGCGAAAGCTTACGAAAGACTCTGGTTGCTTCAAAATATTTTTACCTTTCTTTTGAGTTATTTTTAGAGTAATAAGAAGATCACATAGTATTTTTAAAACAATTTATGGAATTCTATAAAATTAATAAGCTCAAATGTAAGACCTTTTTTAAAAGAAAGAATATTTTATTTAATTCAGTAACACTTAAACAAGTTAATCCTGCGTAAGAATATTAATATTTATATATCACAATCTACTATATTTTGTATAGACATTTTTTCCTGTGTCCTCCTGGCTATACATTTCTTTCTCTTTCTCTCTCTTTTGGCCAGTAAATGTAGTCATAAATTGTGTGGCAAGTGCTGCCGCTGTTGCCGTTGCCGTTGCCGTTGCAGGTTCATGTTCGAATATTGCGCCCGGCAAACGTATGCAACATGAACATGATAAACATTCGGCATGACTGCCTCCTGCCTGGGCTGCGTTGCATGCAACATTCCGAATATTTAGCATTATTTAATTTACAACAAATTAAGTTTAATGTTTTACAACTTAACCGCATGATTTATGCAGTCCGGCATGTCCGCCTCACTCAATCACTCCACGGCTCTCCATGCCCCACCACTTCACTCTCTGCGGCAACGACGGCCTTTGACAATTGTCGCACAAATTATGCCAAATTAAATGCACAGCCAAAACGGGAAGGGGGGAGGGGCCCAAGGAAATTGCCGGGGAAATGCTGGGAAAATGCTGGCAAATGCTGGCAAAGGACAATTGAAATGGACACTAGAAATTGCATTATGCACGAAATGGAGGTCAAGAGGCGGAAAGTGCAAGGAGGCGGTCATAACAGAGGCTTTGATGCTCTGCAAAGTGAGGGGAAAAAATGGGAAAAATATTAGTCAAAAAGCAGATAGAGATTATCTATAATTTAAAGCTTACAGAAAATCTGGCCCCAGGAGTTTACCCAATAAGTCTCATTTTCCTCCAACATTCATTCACAGAGCACTGCTATCTCTTAATTATAATCCCATTAGAGCTCTCTCTATTCTATCTCCTGCGATCTCCTTGCTCATTAATTTGCGACACCTCAGAAATCCGTATGTCATCCATATCAGTTTGGCCATATCTCCCCAGCTGGCATCTGTAGCTTTTGCCCAGGTAAACTGCATTTGCATTCCTGGCTACCCATCCGCACCAGTTTTTGGGGGGGAACGACGACGAGGATGTGTGGTCACCAATAGGCGTATTCTGGAGCAGATTCTTGGTTTCTGTTTGTGCCACCTCGCCATGGGTAGTTCCCCCTGGATTCCCCGGGTAACCGAATCCCCCCCCTGAGCTACGGTCCATCTGTGCGTGCCTTATTGACTTGGCTTGGCTTTCAACGCAACTGAGCCGCAAAGTCAATTCTGTGAATGAATCCACAGACTGTCTCTTAGCCCGGCGGATATATAAGGAGGAGGAGGGCTAAAAAGTGGAATAACTGCACTGAGAAATGGTGAAATAAATCTTGTAAAATTGGTAATATGTTCAGGAAGAAGAATATAGATTAGGGAAAAATTAATTAAGAATTATTTCTCAAGTAAAAAGTAAGAAAGTATTTTATTTATACACTTTATTTCATTTTACTTTATGTAAATTAATTATTATTAAAGTTTAATTTATTTTCTACTGAGTATAAAAATGTTTTGTAAGCTTTACTTTATCTATGGTATTTTTTAATGATATAAAACATAAACTTTCAAATTTTCTTCAAAATATATATATTTCTGGGAGCTTCACTGTTTCCTATATTAATTAATTTAAATTAATTATTTATCCCTTTAAATACATATCTTCTGAGACCTTTTCTTTATGTTAAATAAATTTTTACTAGGACTTATCCCTTTAACCATAGAAGATCTCAATTATTCCAGTGCAACACAGGGGCGTAGGCCCTTGTCCCCCCTTCGGCTGGCAGCATAAATGAAGTTCTAGTCGCAATGTGACGTTGATTTTTCATTTCAATTTTCTTGCCATTCGAGTCCTACTCAACCTTCTTCCCCCCCTGCCAACTCCCCACGCCTCCCCGTTCATTGTCATCCTCATTCTGAAAATGTTTACTTTGCACTGGTCGCATATAAAACGGGGGACCCGGCCAAGAGTCGTCGTCAGTCATGGCATCCGCAATAGGTGAGGGGATCATCAGTCCCTTTTTTCCAACCCCCTCCGGATATATATATACATACATACATGCATGACTGTGAGTGTGCGTTTGGGTTTTAGTTTGCTCAGTTTGCTTTAACTGTTGTTGATACGGTTTCCGTTTGTCTAAAGCTCCGTGCGGCACTTAAGTGAACTTTAAACACTTTTATTAATGGCATATTATGTAATATACGTGCCCTGGATGCCGCGACTGCTGCTCTGGCTGTGCCCACTCCCACTGGATAGGCAACTTTTGCCAACATTACTAGCTGCAAATGTTTTAATTAAAGTGAAATTGGGTATTCTGAGTGGCACACAAGTCCTTACATCTTCAGAGCAGAGCTCATCCCTTTTAGCTTGGCAGGGAACACCCTTCCCCACTCTGCCGCTCTCCTCCTCCCCCTCCCCGTTTGGCCACCAAATCCGCTGCAATCCCAACTGGCAGCAGCGATTTAGCCAGATGTTACGCATACGCAGCGTAAAACTTTTCCATGCCCAGCAGCCATGAGCCGTGGGAAGATGGCGAAATGATATTTTCATTTCGGGCACATTAGCTGCGAACATAATTTGAATGGCGGAGGGAGAATAATAAAAACGCAAAAGGAAATGTATTAAAATATGTAAATATTCAAGTAATCTTAAAAATAAATCAAGGCAAGGTTTTGTTCATTAAATTTTAAACTTGATTTTAGATTTTTTTTAAAACAAAATAAGTCCTAATATTCCACATATTTATTCTCAATATTAATCTCTTTATATACAAATCTAAAACACTATTAATATATTTTTTAGGAATTAAATTTTTCATCTTTCACAATAAAAACTTAACCTGATATGAAACTGAAAGGTTACTTTATTTAAAACGAAAATATAATTGCTTAAAATATGAGCTGTTTTTGTTTTTAATTTTAAGTTCTATTTTACAAATTCTTTATCATAAGAAGGGTTCTATTATTTCCTAATATTTAGATTTCAAAGATTAATTATATATTTTTTATGAATTAACTTTTACACCTTTTACCTAGTTCTCTTCAATAAAAATACAAGTTTCTTATCAAATGTAAATATCTCTGCACATTAAAACCGCTCCAAAACCAAATCTGCATACCCAACAATCCCAGGGACTTTGCATAGATCCCCTAACCATAATCCCTGCACATAATCCCGCTAAGAGCATCGCTCGGTTTATAATTTCTGATCCCTGGCGGTTGATGTAATTGCCCAGCTCGAAGCGTGCTTTATTTTCCCACCGCCCACTTCCGGACCATCCTAGTATTCAGCATTTTCCACTCTCCAGCACTCCATTTTCCAGGGCTCCAGCGCTCTAGCACTCCATTTTCCCGCAGAGGCTAAGCAAATACTTGGCTCTGGCTCACATTACGCGTACGCAACGTTTGCAGTTAATTTGCAAAATGTTTCACATGCCGACTTCTTAATGAGTTGTCTCACTGAGACACTCAAAGAGCCCACAAAAACTGTTGCTGGTGGAGGAAAAGGAGGAGGAAAACTGGGCAGGAAAATTTATTATTAAATTTCAGAGGCAGTTCCTTGTTTGCCTTCCGATTGACTGGCGATTGTTCGAAGGGATCGCCGTACATGTTTTACGCCGTGTATCGCTTATTATGCTTTATGTGCGACAAATATTTGTCATAAAAGGGGGATGGTCTTATTGTTTTTACACTGGGAATAAATTTAATATTTAAAAAGAATTTCAGGAGCACTAAAATTTAAGAGAAGAAGAATCTAGAGGAAGGATATTGCTTTATTCTGATTTTTATTTACTTTAATTACCATTTCCTGTTTGAAGATATTTATTTCTTTTTTCTTTGCTTTACTCAGAAATTTTTCTGCAAGTGTATTTCCATCTCAGGCATCTCGTGTTGCAGTTGCAGCTGCTGTGTCTTGTTGAGCGTATAAACTGCCATATGTTGAACGCAAGCACACACTGCCTGGCATATCCTTTACGCCAGCTCTTCTTATCCCATGCCGACAAAGGCTCTTCCCAGTTGCTTTGAGAGTGCGCCACTAAAGACTTATGGCATTAGGGCACAGCAGCAACACTAACAGTAGCAGCAGCAGCAGCAGCAGCACAACTAAAAGCAACAGCAGCAGCAGCAACAACGACAACCGCAACAACTTAGCGCATGTCAGCAACACATTACACGGAACACAGAGCCAACAATAAACTTGAATATATGCCCAGGGATGTGGGACTTTGAGGTCTCCAGGAAAGGGGGGATTATCTTAGAAGGTTTGGGGCTGGGAAAGAAATTTCTAACCGGCTTAGCTTTTATATTTTTTAGAGCAGGAAAATGTGTCAAAACAGGAATATTAAAATATTTTGAAATAGGAATAAATAAATAAAATATTTTATATAATAAGTTAAGCAACACAAACTGAAACATATGTTTAAAAATATTTAGCCGTAATTTTTCCTTCAAAATCCATTACCGTTAAGAAATTTCATTTCAAAGGCATAAAAATAATACAATTTTAAATTCTTAAGTGCAGGACAATGTTGCAATAGAGAAACATTTCTTTAAAAGTGTCAAAAATAAATTAATAACTGAAATAAGAACAAAAATATTTCCTATGAAAAATAAACTAAAATAAACTGAACAATTTTTAAAAAATATTAAGATTACCAAAAGCCTTATATTTTCTTTACAAAAACCCAAAGCCATTAAACAGATGCACCTCAAATACATGATAAAATGTTATACAATTTAATTTTAAAAGCAGGAAAGTGTTGCAATAGATATAAATGTGTTAAAAAGTCTAATTAATACATTAAAATAGAAAAAACAAAAATATCTTCTGAAAAATACACCAAAAACTCAACTAAAAATATCTAAAAATATATTTGGATTACCTAAAGCCTTTTATTTTCTTAAAAAAACCCAAAGTCATTAAGAAATTGCACCGCAAATGCATAAAAACAGCCCAAAGCCAAAATCTTGAGAGTGTTGACCTAAGACCATGATAAGTGCCATTCTTTGGCAACAGTTGACCCTCGGGGCATAGCCAGTATACAAAGTAATTTGGGGCAAAGTTAATCCCCTTTCAAATCCAAGGCTACACCACTGCAGCTAGCACACACACACACGCTCAGGCAACATCTTCCCACACACACACTCACACACACACAGTTGATTTTCAGGCAGCAATTGCTATTGTTGTAATTGTTATGAGTAAAAATTACACAAACAGCAGCGGGGAACGGGGGTAACTGAGGGTAAGGAACTTCAGCAAACTCCGAGGTTAAAAAGTAATATATTTTACAACAACAATGGAGGCGAGACTACACATTATATTTATACGTCACACACACATACAGGAAAACAACAATGGTCGATGTTAAAAGCAGAAATTCGCATTAAGCTGAAAGAAAAGCCAGAGCTGGTCAGGGGAAAAATCGGGGGTAAGCGTAGGAAAAACTCAGGCAAAGCCACAAGTAAACGAGCCAAGCAGCTTGTTTTAAGTGTAACCCACACGGACACGGACACACACACCACACATTGCTCGGAAAAAACATTTTCCTGTCTCATCCTGCTTTTCATCTGGACGGCGTTGTTGCATGAAATCTGTTTAAAAAACTCTCCAGACATCACACACAATGCCCCAAATGCCATAATTCTTGTCTACGCACACAAGAGTGTGTGTGCCACACTTGATGCGAAATAAATAATTACAAGCAAGTCAGGCGGACACCAGACAACTAGAATTATGTGGAAGTGTTAGATGTTGCTTGTGGCATGTGGGGGGAAAAGGCGGTAGGAAAATCGGTAGGGGGAAAGCCCAGGGAGAAAGGAAGTGCAGGATACTCGAATTGCTGCAGGGAAAATGTTTAACCAAAGTGCAACACACTCTGCCTGATTGTGCTTTCTTCGAGGTCTTGAATGCATTAATAAAGTCGGAGATAAGGTGGAATTGGTGGAAAGCAAGTAAATATTTAAATATATAATTAAATTGCAATTAATTATAATATAATTATATGAAGAAAATATAGAAGTAATAAATCCCTTTTCATTGCCTAAGAAATCTATCTCAAAATATTATCTGCAACACCTAGAAGAAATTCTGATTAGAAATTAATTTTTAACTAAGAAAGCTACGGTCTTGAGATACTTTTAATAATTAAAATAAAATCCTTGCACTCCTCAGAGCATTTCCTCTTCGTTCTCCTGGAAAAACCGTGCACATTTATTTCCATTCCCTTCACCATGCAATGCCATCATTTGTGTTTATGAAGACGACGCGTCGCCGACCCCAAACAAAGTCAAGCTCGACGTTAAAAAATAAAACCAAGAGCCGCAAAAACTAAACTAAAAAACTGAAACAAAAACTAAGCAGTAAAGTGAAAAAAAAAAATAAACAGTTGCCTTTATTTTGTATTTCTACGAGTGTGTGTAAAGTTTTTGTGTTGTTTGCTCTCGGTTTGTGTGTGTGTTTGGGTTGCTTTTGGCCAGACTTGACTTTTGCTTTGGCATCTTTTTGGCCCAAACGAACCCAGCACCCCCCCATCCCCCTCTCAGCTCCTGTGTGCACTTGCATTTATGAATGTTTAAGCATTTCGGAGTTGGGATCTGAACTCAACTGAACCGAGTGGAGATGATAAAGTTTTTAGTTCCCCCCCAGTTCTCGGGAGTAAGGAAAGGCGAACAATTGAAAAATTCATAAAGCTGGCAGCCAGCAGCAGGAAAAGTGAGAAGCTGGAAAACTTTACCCAAAACTCTAATGATGGCTAATTATTACAAAATACACACGCTCTGGCTCACACGAAGCGGAATAAGTTATATCCCCAACTGCCGGCGACTGGCAACTGGTGACTGCCAAACTGTGAGTGAAAACTTTCGTATGCAAACAAAGTTAATTTACATTTTAAAATCCATCAGATTGCAAAAGCTTGTTTAAATAATTGCAAAATACAGTTGTGCCTCACGGCCGTGGAAACAGCAAAAAAAAAAGGATAAAGAGAGTTTTTCCAAATAAAAAAAAGAACGTTAACACATTTCAAGCGAGTTTTTCCTCGAGCTGTGTTTTTCTTTCGACTTGCTCATGGTAATTTCCAGCCAAGTTTGGAAATCAACTTATATGCAGCAAATGAAATCTATATGCATATGCATTTCCTGTTTCCGTATGCACAGTGTGGGCAGGGGGGTGGGTGGTGGCCATGGCAATTACAGGCCCTCGAGGACCCAGCTCCGGCACTCGGTTATAATTATTTGCATGGAAATATGTAAATCGGTGGACGATAGCCAACGTTAAACATGAGTTCGTAGCTCTCTGTTGATTTTGCTGAATTTTGCAAATTACCTGCGATGATCGAAGGGGTGGATTTTTGCCTCCAAATTGATTTGATTTCGTTTGTAAATTCCACTGATTAGAAGGCGAGCGAGAATTGTGTGGCGACTGGCCATGCGAAATAATATCCTCGACGCTTAGACCGTTAAATCTCTGAAATCGGATGGAAAATTGAACCGTTTTTCTGGTTCAGTTTTGGATGGGTTAGCTTTTTATGCATATTTTGGTTAGGAAAAATGTATTTTAAGGTGTCGTGTGCCTTAAAAATAAAGCAGTAACCTAATTAAGGCCATTAATTTTAAGATAAAATATATATTAAAGGGTCGTAAGGCTATTTTAGGATTAATATATATAAGTATGGGCTTAAGATACTTTAAAATATGCTTTAAAAATACGAATATATAATATTTAAGATAAATAAGGGCTCTCAAATTTAAGTTCAAACTAACAAATTTAACATTTATTTCAAAAGAATATCTTCACTTTAATTTTAATAAAAAGAACAACCTAAATTCTTGTCAACTTGTGTATTTTAAATTGGAAAACAACCTTAAATTCCTGCCACCATTCAAGTATCCGTCGCTTTTCCAAGCCAATAAAAACATTGAAAAATGTAATATACCCTTTTAAGCGTAACCAAATATATCGGAAAGTATTTGGCCAAAAATACCAATGTTAAAACAAACAAATACCGAATAAATCCTTGTTTTTTGTGAATATTTCAAACTATTTTTTTCTCCACCTCTCCCCCCAATTCCACCGAGTAGCAGCAACTGTTAATTACAATAACAGTAAGCGGGTTGGGGGCCAAAGTTTCCACGTGATCGAAGCAAAAAAAAAGGGGAAAACGAAAGAAAATTCAGCAGATGGCCAAACCCAACCCAAAAAAAATCATAGCATACATCTGAGCGATGAGCAATTGAAAATGCAGCCGCAGTTGCATTGAGTTGTTTGTATAGTATGCCATATACACTTTATATATATAAATGTATATATCCAAAATATCTCAACACAATAAAGCTGTTGCTTCGGATAAAATATAAGGCTATAAGGAAAAAAAGCCAGGGTAACAATGCCCGGCTAGTGGGAAATATATACATACTACATCTATGGATGGACAGATTGTGGTAAAAACAGATTTCCAGCAGCAAAATACACGAAAATTGAGTGGAGAGAGAGCGGGAAAGGAAGCGAAGAGAATATAAAAAGCGGGAACAGAGTACACAAAAAACTAAAATTCAGGCAGACAAATTAAAACTAAGCGCTGCATGTGCAAACAACCAGCCCAGGCCCCCCGACCCGCCCACAATTTTCCAACAGCACCACTCGACCCAATGGCGTCCACTCGACCATTTGCTCCATTTAGCTGAATACACACACTCAGAAAAGGGCGAAAAAAGAGGGACCCGAAACTAAACTGCGTGCTTAGTTTTATTTGGCCGGTCGGTGCTGCTAAAACTGTAAAGCGACCACAGTGCGGCAAGTAAAAGCTTCAAAGTTTCATTTTCCCCGCTGCTACTAGCAAAAATTAAAAAAAAAAAAATATGCATAGTAAAAAACAAAGACTGAGGAAATGCAGCCAACGAAATTTGATTGGAATTGTTTCCGGGAAACTTATTTCGCGGATTTTTCCAGCAGCAATTATGCGCAAATACTTTGGAGAGCTGATGAAAAACTGGCCAAATTCCCATAGCAAAATTAAATTTAATGGCCAAAACTAAAAGAGTTTTCAGTTCACAATATTTTAGTATAATAAATTTCAATTCGATTATTTCCGCTTAATTTGGTCTCCAGTAAGTTTTTCTATAATTTCGTAAAACGTTTTGCATAAAAAGCCAGCCAATAATAAAGTTTAATGGCATGGAAACAAAATTTGAATAGTTTTTACTTATTACAAATGGCGGAAAAAGAGTGAATTTTGATTAAGTTTGAATACAAGAGAGTTCCTATTAATTTATTTTTAAGCTAAACTTGCATTTTCATTCATTATTCCATACTTTTCTTCCTGATTTTTCATTTTTTTAAAAGCTTCAACACCTGTTAAACCTTGTTTCAATTATAAAATCCTTGCTAAAATCCTCTCATAATAGAAACTAAATAAAACTGAGTAACGTAACTACTTTTTTTTTATAAATAATCCCCCAATTTGTGTGGAAATTCATTTCGGGAACACCAAACCAATTGGGAAGCAGTTGTTCCACTCCCGTTGCCATTGTGTTATGGTTGGCATGCCATGTGAATTATTCATTTTTGTGGTATAGATTTACAATTTCCACGAGCTTCTACAAAATCCTCTCCTCTATTTTCCTATTTTTATATCTCCATTTTTCTAGTCTCTCTCCATTTTCGTTTTTTTTTTTGCATTGTTGATCCTTTATTTTTGGTGCATGTACTGTAAATTCTTGCTGGTCCTGTGATGGCCATGGTATTGATTTTCGTTTTCACTCTGCTGCGTTAATAATGGTGGAAAAAAATAAATCAAATCAGTTTAGCATCGAGCGGATATATCAATGTTGTTTTATGAATTTGTATTGGATTTCGACGGGTTCTCTCTCTTAATTAAATGTGCGCGGCTAGAATTTGCACAGCGTAATTGAATTGCCATTGCCATTGCCAGTTGGTTGGAAATAAAAGTTACCAAGGCTGGCGCACAGGGAGAAAATTAAATTAAAACTAAAAATCAAATTTAAAATATATTAAAATTTAGGGACCTGTAATTTATATATTTATTTAAAAGAGAAAAACTATGATATCTTTATCCTCTTAAATTCCTCCCCGTGTAATCATCACCTTGTTTTATTTTTCCGATTTCAGGTCACCTTTGGCCCTCGATTGGCCTGATCTCCCTGCTGGTCACCATGCTGGCCTCCGTCTCCGGCGACGACTCGCTGGACACGCGTGAGGGCGTCGATCTGGTGCTCAAATGCCGCTTCACCGAGCATTACGACTCCACGGACTTCACCTTCTACTGGGCGCGCTGGACCTGCTGCCCCACATTGTTCGAGAACGTGGCCATCGGCGACGTGCAGCTCAACTCGAATTATCGGTGAGTGTGTCCAGGGCCCGCATATATCCTGCATGTATCCTGCATTTGCAGGCGGAGATTGGGCTCGCGATTGGCTCGGGTCCTGTGCCGTGTGCAATGGACTGATAAATCACAGGCGGCCTCATAAATTCAACGCCGTCGCTGCTGATGGCTGTCAATGAGCTGGCACGGCGGGGCGATGGGATGTCAAGGGTTAAAGGACATTTATTTAATTGCCAGCGTAAGGGATTGTTTTCCCGTGACGATAAAAGATGAAGGATGCGCCAAGTCTTGTACGTTCGTTCGGCTGTTAAATTTATTAAAATTGCCAGCGACAGGCGAGAGGCGACAGGCGTCCTCGTCGCAACGTCATCGATGCCATTGTACATCATTAAATGTTCATCTGGCTGGCGATAATTCATTACCCCCACCAAAATATCATCGTATTCGGTGGTGCAAACAAGTTGATGGGTTTCCCTTCGCGCGTATCCTTTTCGTCCTTTTTTGGGGGGAGAGCCATCAGGCGCAGCTGTTAGGCCCATGATTCTAGGCTGGAAAAACGAAATTATTGTTTATGCCTAGGGACAGTGGGGGGAAAAAGAGACAGGGAATTAAGGATGAAAACTGTTTTGGAAATTAAGAAAACTTGGCTAATGACGAAATGGGGAAATGGTCAAATAATTATAGAAACTTCGGACTTATTTTTAACTTTAATTTGAAGAGAGAAGTTATAAATATTAAGAATTGTGGAATTTTTATATTAGAATTAATAAAGTCAAAGAATTTTCTAAGTTGTTTTTTATAGCAAATATTTATTATTTAATCAGATTTCCTTTAAGTATATATTTTTTCTCACCATTTCCCCCATTTATTCCATTGTCCTTAAGTATTGGCAACACATTGCGTATACGCAACTTCAATTCAAACACTTTGGTTATGCGAATTTCCTTTAAAAATGGATAAACAAGAAAGGCAAATGAGTGGGCGTAAAATCACGTGGGCGGAGAACTTTTCAAACTGTTTGAATAAAATGCGTTGAATACTGCTCGCCGTTGCCAGCATATTTATTTATTAATCATAATAATCATTTTCCACAGCACATTTTGAGCGTGAATAAACAACAACAGCAGGCACGAACTCTCGAACAAAAAATAATCAAGAGAAAAAGTATGGTTGGGCCGAGGGAAATATTCAATGCGGCGTATGCTGCAAATCGTTTGGAAAATTTCAACAGGCCATTCAAAATACACGCCAGACAAAAGAGCCCGCCCATCGCAAGGTTAAGAGGCATGAGGGGGGCGTGGGGGCATGGGGGCATGGGGGCATGGGGCGTGGCAGGAGACCACCGCCAGACGACAGGCATAATAAATAAATGATCCAACAGATACATGTACTGCATGTTCTCGCTAAGTAGCCGCCGCCGCACAACATGCAAATGCCAAAAACGTGTTGGAAGCAAACGGAACAGCGCCGAGCAGAGCCAAAATAAAATAAGAATTATTATTACACAATTTTGCTAATCGCGCGTTAAACAATTTGCTTGATTTATGAGGCCCCAGGATCCAGACTAATGGTCCAAAACGGATCAGAGCAGACCGGAAAGAGGCGTAGATATATATCTAAAGTGGGGAGTTTGTGAGGGAGTGATGATGGGTTTTCAATTTTTGTGGGGGAAACAAATATTTAGAAATTGTTGAAAATTATGCAGATAATATAAGAATCTAATTTTTATAGAAATAAAGATAAGATAAATATTTTTCATCAAATTAAAATAAGAAATAATTAATCATTTTGACCTATAAACATTTCCTACAGAAGAAATATTTCTTTGAAGGAAAAGTAAAAAGGAAACACTTAATACATATTTATTAAAGACATTTCTGCATTATGTTTGCTGATTTATAAATGTATATATTAGTTTCTGGATGTTTTTGTTGGTTTTATCTCTTTTAAATAACTATTACAATATTTATTTAGTTTAATAACTTATCCTTAAATCACAAAAATTTATAAATGCATTTTTAAATAATTTTAAATCACTATTGGTAAACGATTCATTCATTTGTTTATCAATTCCTTGAATGTATTACTTCATAAATTCCACACAAATAGTACCAAACATAATCCCCTTACCTGAACCATTCAATAAAACTATTAAACAAGTCTCTTTAAAGCAATCTCCTTCAGTTAGAGAAAATCTTTACCCAAAGAAAAACCCACTAAACTAGCCAATCCAAAAGGTAAAGAAAATTTTCCCGGTTCTCCAAGTCAAGTTCTAGTTGTTAAAAGGCCATCAGATTGTGCTGGCTTTCTTTGTTTCCTTTTATTTTTGTGAACAGCCATACATTTAGTCATTGACAGGAGGCGGTGTACAAAAGGCAATTGTGATCCTTAAAAGGCGTGACCGACGTGGGAGCAAAAATCTTTTCAATTTTTTATGCTCACACAGCTTGCACTCAGAATGAATGGGTGCAAAAAAAAAAAGAAACACAAATACAGAAAAATACAGAAAAGCAGAAAAATATAGTGGGAAAAGAGAAGGGTTCGCCTGCTGTTTTGCATTGACATCGAAACAAAAGGCTAATTGGGATGTTAGACAAAAGGCGATGCAACTCTGGCTCACATTTTGCTGGTTGCCTGATTTTTTCCCAAGGCCTTCTCTCGCCTTTATGGAAAACAGGCTAAAGGCCTGCAAAAAAAAAAATACAGGAAAAATGCCTGTTAGCCAGAAGTTTTCCCAAAACAACAGCAGCAGCCGTGGCAGGCAGCAAAAAGATAAATTGTTTTTTAAATGAATTCAATAAAGCGTGCCATAACAAAATACGAAATACTCGAAACACACAAAGCGAAAGCAGCGACTTTCGTGGAAGATTTGAACATAAAACGCCTATACAGTCGGCATGGCTTATTTGCATTTCAATTTGCATAAGTGGAGGGCTCCTGCTCCCCCCGATATATATATACATATGAGGGCATATATCCCCCCCATATATGTATATCCACGATAGATGTCGCGACGACCGTAGGCATCCGCATCGGTTTGGAAACAACACACGTGTTGCCGTTTCCAGGCTGGTTTCTCCCCACAAAAGTCAGCATTTGATCTACGTATTTTGATGTATGTCTGCCGGCAAGGTAAAGGTTAAACGTTGACCCGCATAAAAAGGCAGAAACACACACATCTAGGGAGATGGGGTAATACTGGTAACAGAAAACCAAAAGGGGCGGGATGACTTAGGTCCATCCATTGATAACAACACAAGGCAAGGTTTGCATAAATAGCAGAAATTATTGCCGCACATCCATCACCCGAAAGGGCGAAATGTGTCAGCTGAGGCGCACAACCTCCATATACCATATAGTATATATTTTTTGCAAAACAAATAAGAACGGGAGGAGTGTCTGCCAGGGTGTGGGTTTAATCGTATATCAGGCACTCTTTTGGGTGGAGTAATGGTTAATATAAAATTTATACATAAATAATAAGGAATTTAGGCAAGCAAAGTAGTTGGTTCTTACTTTCATAAAGCAGAAACTATGCTTACTTTGGCAAACTAAAATATATTTCTTTAGTTTTTGAATTAATTAAAAAATAAATGAAAGCTTAAAATATGGTTAAGATGCTTAACTGTTAAGTAGTTTTCAACAGTATTTTTCAGTTGATAACCATAAATTCATTTATAAGAAATCTAAATGCCTTTAAAACATATTAACATTTCCATTCTTCCTAAAACAACAAGTTTAGATCTTGTAAATTATTAAGCTAGTCACATGGTTTAGGCTAAATTAATATTTTATTGAATATAAACATTGTTTACAAATAATAAAAAGGTATATCAATCTACAATTACCTATGATAAATGCTACTTAAAAATTTAATTAATTATAAACTTGAAAGCAATATAAATTTGTGCTTTATAGTTCTTGTTTGATACCCATTTTTCAACACAAAAATGTATTTAACATTTATGAAAATCCAAACAGCTAACTGTGCAAATCTTTCTTCTTTTAATTTCCAAAAAAAACCTCATAAATTGTTTAATTATTTTTTACATTTAAAAATAAAACAAAATTCCTACCCGCAACTTTTCTATTAAATTTTGTTTGGTATATGTGGGACCTTTAAAATCAATACCGCAAAATAAATACAAAATGATAGAATGGATAAACCATTTTAGCTCTTTCCTTTGGCAATTCTGGTTTTGGCCCCCTTGGGAGTATCAAAATTTTTGCTACCACAACAAAGACGCAGCAGTGGCTGGCGCCAGGCGGGGTGCGGCAGCGGCAGCGGCAGCGGCCTTTGGGGTATGGTTGCAAATCAAAATTAAAAATCGATAGACAGCATGAGTTTCATATTAAATTTCTTTTAACACAATTGAAAAATGCCTCCCACTGATGATGTACCCGGATGCTTCCGCTTTTTTCATGTCTTGCTGTGTGTGTGTTTTGCTATCTGTTCAGTGAAAAGCAAAAATTTCTTCTTTTTTTTTTGCTTTGTGTTGATTGTTTTGCACGCTCTGGCAGCGAAATGTTTGCAGCACTTAAACAACAACAAGAGGAGGGAAAACACAGCGCAAAATTTCCAATATCATTCGGCAAACAGGCGGCAACGTCGGCGGCGAGTATAAAATGCGGGTTTCGGGGACACTCGAGGTTGTTAAGGTCATCAAAATGACAATTTTTTGGGGGTGGGGGTTCGGGAACCGCAGAAAGGAAAAAAACAGATAAGAGCCACATAACAACGGCCACTGGTCAGAATCGGAAAACGAAACAATTCCCGACTGAAGACCAATATAGCAATAGCAATCCCCAATTCCAGCCATCCATCACTGGCTGGCTCCTGCGTGATCGTTGATGGAGTAGGGCCATTTTGAAATTTGATTGATTCCCAGAACTTATTGGAAATTAGCTGGTCAAGTGAGTAAGCGAAAAAGGGAGGGTTGAAAATGCGGTGACTATTCAATAATCGGGGGTTTTAAATCTCTTGAAAAGTGTCTAAAAGTAGGCAGTGATTTATCTTGTTGGAAAATTGGGGTGTATGCGTTTTTAGAGCATACTTTTAGGCAGTGATTTATTTTGTTGGAAAATTGGGGTGTATGCGTTTTTAGAGCATACTTTTGAGCTGCCTTTTTAACCATTTCATATCTTTATTATTATTTTTATATATTCAAAAATTTATACGATTCGCTAATCTGCTCTCGACGAGATCGGTTGTGTCGCGGAAAAAAACAAAGCGTGCTACGCGTTATTCTTTTGTTCTCTGTTCTTCGTGTGCTAAAAATAGCACAGATCGGACGATGTCTAGCGCAGTGTCGGCAGTTGGTCAACAACAACAACATAAGTGTAGTGCGATAGACTGCACTTGTTGCCCGTAAGGGCATCGCTGTTCCCCTCACGCTGCGCGCAGCTGCACAGAGGGGCAATAAAAGCAGTGATTGTCTTACATTCGACTTTGCATATAATCGCGAGAAATGGCAAATTCTAGGAAAACGAAGCTTCTTGGCGAGGCTCTGAGAAAAGCCGTCATGGACGAGGAGATTACAGAAGAGTTAACTCTTGCAGAAGAACTGGCCACTAGCGGCAAGCTTAAACCATATGGTATAGCAGTATCAAGTAGTAATGCAGCCTGTGTCACCAGCACTCTGATAACAACTCATAGCCCAATATATACCTACACTACATCATCACCCAGCATATGCAGTAGCGTGTGCTCAACGTCTATGCCTCCTCAAGCATTAAGCCCTTCTATAGACTTCCCCCCTTTACCGGGCCTCAATGAATATGATTCACCTAGATGGCAAAAAATCCAGAGCCAGAAGAGGAAGGTGCCATCGAACTCACCAATATATTCAACGAAAACGTGCTGTTTCTAGAAATTTAGAACCCAGTGACCCTGTAACAGCAAACAGGTTCGAGACACTATCAGTAGATGACGACGAGATGGACTGTAATAGTGTGGACGAACCATTGACTAGCGCTGCAGCAGCGGCTTACCGTTCTTTCACCGCTTCTAAGGCTAAAGGCAGCAACGTACACAATAAGAACGCAAACGTACAAAGTAAAACTGATTCATCAACGGTAAACTCTGCTTCTACTGGTAGTCCAAAACCACCACCAATCGTTCTGATGGACGTGACAAACGTGAACGAACTTCTTATCGCTATCGAGGAAGTTACAAATCTTGAAAATGTTGAAATCAAATCCTCTGTGGGCTCCACTCACAGAATCTTCACCAAGGACGCAAATACCTACAGGGCTGTAGTACGACAACTAAATACTCTGAAAATTGAATTCCATTGCTATCAATTGAAAGACGAGAAGCCATTCAGAGTTGTTGCGCGAGGATTACACCATTCACAGCTCCATGATAAAATCAAAGAGGAATTACTCAGACAGGGACATAAAGTTCAATCAATATATAACCCAAAAAGCAAGAAGAGCGGTGAGCAGATGAACCTCTTCTTCATTAATCTAGAAAAGAATCTAAATAACAAAGATATACTCCAACTACGATCTCTATGCCGCCAACGCGTCAGTTTTGAAGTAGCCAGAAAACCGCACGACATTGTGCAATGTCGGAGATGCCAATCATTCGGTCATACTGCAAGATATTGCTTCAGACCTTTTATCTGTGTCTCCTGCGGTGAATATCATAAATCATCGGATTGTCCCAGAAGCAAAGAAGCACCAGCAACTTGCACTCACTGCGGCGAAAACCACCCAGCTAACTTCCGTGGCTGCAAATCCTATCAAAAATTGCTCAAAATGAACGACAATGTACAGAAAACTCCAAAAGTGGGCATAAACAATAACTCTACACCTAAACATTATGAAAATGGAGTTTCTTATGCTCAAATAGCCAGAAATGCACTTCCAATCACGGAAAAACAAAACAAACGACAAGGAAACCTAACAAATAGGCTACAGGACGCCATTCAACAGCAACATCACTACGGTGCAAAAAATCATGCGCA